>JAWQUT010000035.1:745578-765833 GCA_033807755.1 Ellobium chinense
GAGGGCTGATTCTGACACCCCTCCTTGTCTTTGCACGGCTCTGGTAACAAGGCACATAAGAAATAGACAAGGGGAATACTACTACTACAGTACTAGGCTGGGTGCCTAGCACTAGCCTTTTCTATTCACTGCTAGCTCACACTCTGTGTGTGTACCGTGTGTGTGTGTTGTTGTTGTTGTTGTTGTTGTTTTGTTTTGTTTTGCTGTTGTGGTTATTTCTCTGAACAGTATCAATGGGTTTTACACAACACTACGCACACTCCCATCGTCTGCAGCAGAGCGCTTCTGCAGTGAAAGCAAGCGATCAGTATAGGACATAATCTCCAGTTTTTTTTAGTGTATAAAATATACCCTCATACCATGACTCAACTCATTATCGTTATTCTGTGAAATTATAATGTGTTCCATCCAGCGAGTCTGCTGTAATTGATACAACTCGTTGTAATAAATATTCTCGTTAACATGTTACCACAAGTACATGTCCTACTTGTACATAATTATTGTATAGCCTAGAATTGCTTATCATGAATGACTCATGACAGGTGACCCAGCATGAATTCCACAGGCCTGTTATCAGCGCTTATCATAACTGCCCCATATTTTGAATTTTTATTATATTAATAGGACACCTACGCATGCAATCGTATGCTCAACCAAAATCGGGCCTTCACTAAAATTTTTATTCATCGACAGCATACTCTTCTTTCTATCCTCTCAGACTAGTATAGGCACACACTTTTATTAGAGACCCCTGTTCCTTCAACCCTCCTCTCTCATCCCTCCCCACCCCCGCCACTTCAAACCGTCCAGTATTCGGGACTGGTGTGATAGTGGTAGTTACAGTTTTCTAGGTCTGCAGTACACATGGGTCAGAGTCAAAGGTCACTGTAGTCCACACGAGATCACCACAATAAGATGGTTGTCTTGCATTGTTTGGACCTCATACATACTGATTGTATTGTACTGACGTATATTTCATCTGCGCTCAGATTACTGACTAGATTTACATGGATATCCTCAGTCCATGACAATTCGTTTATCTGTAGGCTTATATTATTGCAATCATGGGCGTCGACAGTGGCCCCGAAAAGAAATTACCGTACCCCGATTCCCCCTCTCCTCCCGCTAAACTTAGACAAGATAATCGGCAAAGAAAGACAGTCCATTACAGGTACTCCCCTCTTTCGTCCTTTTCCTCCCCGCAAAATAATATAGTTGCAGTGGCCCTCTTTATCCTTCCACGTAGGCGATAATGAGTGTGTCAGTTTGTTGTTGTTGTTTGTTTTTTGTTGTTTTGTTTTGTTTTTTTTTTTTGGGGGGGNTTGGGGGGGGGGGTTAAGCTCTGGGTTGTTTTCTCAGTCTGTAGCAGGCCTAGAACTTTGATGCTCATAATGATCACATAAAATGGAGTACACTAGGTCTAGTCTATATAGATCTATGTGATCTGCATGCAAAGAAGAGGTAAATAACAGAATTGAACCTCAAATAAAAATCGAGTCATAATGACTGGGCTCTCTCTCTCTCTCTCTCTCTCTCTCTCTCTCTCTCTCTCTCTCTCTCTGCATGTGTGCGCTTTTGTCACTGCAGGGCTGCTGTACCAAAGTTCATCCATCTCTTTTTCTCATCACCGTCTATCGTTAAAATCAGCTCGCGTTACAATTATTCACCGCCTCCAGCAACGTAAGGTCATTATCAAAGCATGGCGAGAACCTAAAAGCCGATCTGTCTGAAGCCGAGTGAAACGGACTTTAGACTCATTTGTGACAGAAACCAAAATAATGGAAGTTAAATTTTAACGAAACGAAATGCACACTGTGTTTAACCAAATACTATAAATTCTGTGATTATACCAAAGTGTTATTATGAAAATAGCTCACTGTAGCATGAGAATAGTTTGTAGTCCAATGAATAGTATTGTAATATAAAGGAATGATCATAAATGTGGTAGCCCTGTTATTTAATTCTGCTCACAACTGAAATGTATACTTTTTAGTTGACCTTTGGCTTCACTAAACAAAATGGCGGCGCAGAGTAAACTTCTGGCCTTCACACCCAGGAACTCTGCATTAATCACAGCCGGCAGCATAGCAGCATTCCTGATTTACAAACAAGTAGCAAGACAGGCCAGGAGAAGGTCAGTACTTTAGCTTGAAGTGAAATCTTCAGTTGAAATTACTATTCAACCGCACTACAGTTTCTGGCATGCGTCGCTACGAATTCGGAATTCTCGGACGTCGAATGGGGCATTGGCGAAATTCCGATTAATTCATCTGGAGGAAGTTGTGATTCTGGACTAGGACAAGGTTGTTTTAGATGCTTATACTCATACAGTCATACTTATCATGGGAGGAATTCCATATGTTTTTTGTATGCCAGAAAGATTTCCGCATGCAACACACCGGACCAACAACATACCCTAACCCTACTAACCATAACCCTAACCCAGTGTCAGGGTTAGGTTTAGGGTGAGAGTAGGTTTAGGGTTAGGGTTAGGGTATGTTGTTGGTTCGGTGTGTTGCATGCGGAAATCTTTCTGGCACACACATGGAATTCCTCCCCTTATCATAGTTTATAGTGAAGGACTTTTAATGTCGACCATGTTCTATGGCTATGCATCAAGCAAGAGGGTTATACTAAATAAATAGTGGTACTCGTAGTGATAGTGATGGGCTTGAGATCTTGTCCTTTGACAGCACTAATTTGATGACTTGTCTTAAGACTAAATGAACGGTATCATTACCATTGTGGTGCTGTTTCTAGAGATATCCAGGCTCGAATATTATTGATAGTGTTCTGTGAAACGAGAGAGCAAACAAAGCGGACAAGGCTAGTTAGTTACGGTATTTCCTGAAAAAATTAGCAGACATCAGGTCTCAACAATTATACTAACTTTAAAGATATAAGAAACAGTTTTTAGAAATATAAACCTCTTTGAATTAAAAAGCTAAGGTAAATGCATTATTTTTTCCACACCCAAATTTATGACATTGGAGGAATGTCGCCCTCCACCAACTCATATGACTTAAAGAAATATTGTAGATAATACAGTTTGGCTTTAATGAAAATGATGGCTTATCAGATTTCATGGGCAAAGATCATGTAATTACCAGTATGAAATGTTTTTATCATAATATGATGCTCAGTCTTCATCTCCTTCTGGGATAGAGATTTAATTGCACTATCCGTGAAGTAGTTCTATATTATGCTCATCATTGTTTGCACAGATAGATGGAGTAATAATGCATGTTCTTTACTTTCCAGAAAAACAGCTGCTGGAGAGGAAGAAGTGAAAGTTGTCATTGCTCAGGTAATAATTGAAGGATGACTGAGTTTTGTCAGGATTATTGAGAGTGAAATAACTGTGTTGGGATTTGATGTTTTCCACCTATTTTAACTGCTGTTAAAGGCCTAGTTTTGTTATATGAAGGAGTCTAGAGAGCCTCGGCATAATCCTGTTCATGGTATGTTTGTATTTATGATGAATGTACTGAAATAGTTGCCATATTTAAAGAAGATTTTGGGTTGTCTCTGTCCATTATTTTATCTTTGATCCAAAAGTGTTTTGATCTATAGTATATTTCAGACCTGTAAATTCAAGTGTTTTGATTATTCTGCAAATTAACCTAAAAAAATTTGGAGAATGTGCCTTCACATATTCTGCACCATTTGTATAGAATTCTCTTTCTGAAAAATGAAGCAAGCAGTATTTTAATAAGCTTTCAAACCAGTTTGAAAAATCTCTTTAAGAAATATTACTGAAGATCGGGGTTGACTATCAAATTGCTTCATAAAAAGTAGACTATCCAGTCAATTGTGTTCTTTTGTTTGTGAGTTGCTATGTTAAGTGAGACAGAAAGATTGAATGATTTTTTAAAATCAGAATGGGGATTCATTTTGTTATGTGGTATATTTATGTAGAATTATTATACTTTCTTGTTATTACTTTCCTTTTTTTTTGGTCCTTTGCAGCATGGACAAAAGAAAGAGAAAGCTGTGGTCAACTCTGTATTCTTTGCGTAAGTACTGAAAGTGTTAATAACGATGTTTATATCGGCATCATATTCAGACACTTCAGAATCTTCCAAACTGATATCCAACATTTGTTGTTAGAAGGTAAGGTGCAGTGACACTTTAATTTATCAAAATGATAATGTCATAATGAAAGTGACAGAATATTATTTGTCATCTCTCGGGCTGATCTGTGATCCTTCTTCAGGAAAATATTGTTTCATCAGTTCTCCTCATATAGGATTATGGTTCTTACAAAGTTACATTTTGCAAGTAAAATTCTTACAAAGTAGGAGGAAACATGGTGCTCATCAATTTTTGCAAGATAGTTAAAGTATCAAGTGTTAAACCCAAGTTCATACATTCTTGCTATCAGCATTACAGAATACATAATTGTGAGCAATGGTTAATCAGAAAAGAAGAATTCATCAAAATACTTCTTGTGTGAGCACAGAATATGAAGTGATGATAATAAATGTTCCAACACTTTAATAACACTAAGGCTGCAGCATAGCAAGAGTGCTTGGCAGCATCAGTGCATGTTAATGCTTCTTTGAATTATTTGCCCACTGAATTTTTTTATGCCAGATAGTCTAGTCCATCGTTTACTTTTCTGGGTTGGGTGAGGGCATGACGAGTGGGGTTGACCTTCACATCATGCATACATAGTACCTAGAGAGACTAAATCCAGCTCTCACAGCAGAAGGGTGAAGTTTTTTTAGATGATCACTTCACGTCATGTTCTGGAACTCTCAAAAATTTAGTGAGCAGTGAAATGAGTGATGAAATGTAAATGTCCAGAAACAGCCAGAGCACATCTGTGCCAGGGCATGGCATGTGATTTGTCTAATGATGTTTGATTAATATGATCTCCTTTGGACATACTATATCTAATAACCAGGATACCCACTATTGCCATAAACAAAGCTGAAACTGAACTTGATTTTGTGGGATATGGAAGTAATCTTATTGTAAAATATGAAAATAGTGTAAAACATTTAGAGGCTGTGTTGATTTCAGGGAGAGAAAATGAGGAAGGTAGTCAGAGTTAATGAGACATGAGTGAAAGAGAGGAGATGCACAAAAGGGAATGATTAATTAGAGCCATGAATGAATAAGAGAGAGAAATAGAGTACATTGAAAGCCAAAAGCTCAGATAATCTTAATATCTTATGAGGCTTGATGTAAATGGGCAAAATAAACAAGTAATCACTCTGAACAGCTTTTTTTTGTGTAGTGTCAAATATTGTTATGCTTCACATTTAAAACAATACATACAAATGCACCAAACAGGCCTGAATCCTAAGTATCTTCCTGTATTGCAGTAAGACCATGTGGCCAAATGCATAATCTTTACGTTAGTTAATGCACTGTGATAACCATGAGAAACTCCCAAAACATTAATAGTGTTCACTGTCGTTAACACAATACATTAATTAACGTATGGATTATGCATACAGCCCCTGGACAGTCAATGTATGCTGCCAAGGAAAAATGTTGAACAACTTCTATCTGTCATGTCTGAGACACTCACCTAGTCTTACAGGATGCAGGCACTCTCAGTTTATGAGGTCTTTTCAGGCAAAATGGTTTATTTGTGTATGTTAGATAGGTCCTGGTTGTGATTTAAAAGACTTGAAAATGGTGAACTAGCAGACATGGTGATACAGTTAAGCACAAATATCTTGAACACATGCAAGTCGAAATTGCAGTTTCCACAAACAAACCTTTCAAACCTATATATTTTTCTTTAAAAAAGTGCTTCACATATTCCTCAAAGTTCTACAGTCTCAAGCAAATGGAGATGGCCAAGAAAAGTTTGAGTTATCCACACACCTTAGTTCCGCTTGGCAATTGTGAAAGCCCCATGATCACTTCAACACAGCCGTCCACTGACAGCACTCATCAGAGACAAAATTCAGGGGTCTTTAGCAGAGTGGAAGATTGATTGGGCCTTAATAGTCTGAGAGATACTTATAAAAGTGGCAATTGTGAAAGACCCCATGGTCACAGCAACACAGCAGTCCACTAACATCACTCATGAGAGACAAAATTCAAGGGTCTTTAGCAGAGTGGAAGATTGATTGGGCCCTAATGGTCTAAGAGATACATACAGAAGTGGCAGATAAAGGCCACGTGGGATTCTCTCCACTGACTTCATCAAGCCACAAAGAGCAGAATCAGTGGGTGAGAGGGAAATGGGGAAAAAGTACCTCAGCAAGCAGTTCACAACCAGTCAGTGGTCTCTGCTTCAAGAGCATGTCAAGAAGGATTGCGGGCCATATACCCAATGTTGTCTAACTTTGTGGGTTGGTGATAACTATGGAAAACATCATTGATGTTTTGGGGTAGTTGCATTATCATGATTTATTTGTAATTTGTAAAAGTACTCAGGCAAGTATCTCTACACCCTCAGAAAGTGTACCTATATTCTTCTTTACTTTCACAGACGCTTGGGGAAGATCTTAAAAATCCTCATTCCTGGTGTCTTCACGATTGAGGTAAGTATACAGTTCCTAGTGTCTGGGTATATTACATTCCTGTCCACTGTGTTGAATTGAAAAGAGACATGGTAAATTTGGACATTTAGTAAAAAGCAAATATTTTTCTAAGAAAATTTGAAAACAATCAGGTTGATCTTATCGAGAATGAGAATAGACTAATGAAGTTATCTGTAACATTTGTGGAACTCATATTATGGAAATTTTATAAAATAATTAATTTATTTAACATGTTTCAAGTATGACAGTAATTAATAAGAAAAAAATTTAGCTATAAGACAGTACTGTTGTTTTTTTTTTCTTAAATTGTATAATGTTGACTATGTGACAAGCAGGACTGTTGCATCACACTTTGAAGTCCACATGAACTCGTAATTCTGTCAGTATGTCTGAGTTTTGAAACTCGTCAAGACTGTTCTGAGAAAGACAGAGAATAATGTGTATGTAAATGAGTTAAATGTATGGGGTCGTGATCTTTTTATAAAATAAAGCAAGATTTCAAGGGAGGGTGTTATTCAGGAGAACTCTCACATTGCCTTTTATTTTTGTGCAGACTCTTTACCTGGCACTTGTTGCTCTCAGTTTGGTGGCAAGAACATATGCTGATGTGTGGATGATTCAGAATGGAACCTCCATTGAAAGGTTAGATGCATTGCTCTTGTTGTCATTATTGTTGCGTTTGTTGTTGTTGCTGCTGCTGTTGTTGTCAGTATTATGTTGTTATTTGCAAATATGAACGACAGCCATAACAGCTGTTATTGAAGTTGGTAATCCTCATTGATGCCAGATCATGGTTTGACAGTGTTTTCTCCAGAACACACAGTAATAGGACTCACCTTGTAAATTTCAAAATCCCCTAAAATATATTGAGTATGCGCCAATCTCCTCTTCTTTGGACAACCTAAAATCCCTCTAAAAACTTACAAATCCTCCCCAATTTCATGAGATAGGAGGAGGGAATGTCTCCCCAGCTCATGTGACCAGAGAAATCACTGGTTAGATGATATTGATAGATTATAATTGGATTTGTCAGTGCAAGTAACTTCAAGATCAAGTCCTCTTGCTCAGAGATAGACACAATTTACCTTTGCTGTCACAACAAATACCTCTGGAAACATGGATAACCCTATATCTGCACTAAAATAGAGCAGGCAGTTCATGACCATTTTTTCATGACACTGCGGGTGAGTGAAGGAGACATTATGATGGATGCTTGGAAGAGCAAGCATGTGCTTTTCCAAATGACCATATGATGTTACTCTTAAAGATGGGTCACAGAGAAACAAAAATCATAAATCTGAGACCTCCTTTTGACAGTATCTCAAAGTCCTGATCAGCTGAATTAGTATGTCTTACTATTTGGGATAGTGAGAGCTTTGCCTTTGTCCTTTTAGCCAGAGATAGGCTTTAGTAGATATAATAGGATCACCAGAACTCAAATTTTAGTTATCAGTCCATAATTTCTAGTTTGTGAGTTGTTGTTTTTTTTTTAAGTATGTTAATGAGAAAACTCTTATATAAGTAAAACTCTAATGTAAAATTACAAGGAACTCAGGATCAGTTCTTTGAAATGAATGTACAAGTGTTGCAAGGACATGAGGTTCAGAGTTGTACAGTCCAATGGTACACTCAAATTAAACATGGACTTGCATGTCAAAAATAATTTTCTGTTTTCTAGTACTTTTTTTTTCTGAAAATTATCTACGATGCTTACCGAGCCAATTTGGCGGAGAAAGAGCATCGTTCTGTTACCGCACGCAAGTGTAATATGACACAATAAAGAGAGCTGGAGTGACTAGGATCTGCCCCTGCATCTAGAGTTATTCCCTTTCTCCAAACAACAGCGGCTTGTGGCAAAAATGATGACGTCACTGAAGTTCCAGCAACTATAGCTATCTCTATCTGAGAATGTATTATTTAGCTTTCACTTAAGGTTTTGGTCATCCAAATTCAAAAGTAAAGTTTGACTGTGCAGGCCAGGTAAAGTATTCTGCATTTTTATTGCCTCAGCATGATTTTGTTTGACACAGCTGCCGCTTACAGTGGAAATGAAAGATTCATGCTGACATGTTATCACCTGTCGTAGAGCACTGGCTAGGCAGCTTGGCCATGCAGCTAGATCATATTTGACATAAGCTTATGGTTGCCTTATGCACAGTGAGTGTTAAGAATTCGGACTTTGCATAATGTAATTCTGTAGTTTGCCTGGGGCAGGCAGAGCCATTATATCATGTTACAAGACACCTGAAAAACTGTTGTATTAAATAGTAGGCTATCATATGATTTAAGATGGTTTGTAGGATGATGCAGCTTTCCTTTAAGATGAATGAAGTCGTCTGAAAATTATGGATATGTGAGCAGCATATGCGCTTTTTATTTATTTCTAAAGATAATTTTATGTAATGTTTTCTTCAGACCACAGAGTCTTGCGAATCCTCTGTTAAATTTCAAATTCTCACCCAAACTTCATTGAATGAATGAGTCTCTCTTTTTTTTTTAACCATACATGTGGAGAATTTAAGAAAACCTCTCTTCAAAATTTACAAATCCCCTGCTTAAAGTTATGACAAGATGAGAATGTCACCCCTAAGTCAAGAAAACGTGGAGAAAAGTTTATGAATTATAAGTTTAAATTGTTACTTAAATTAAATAATTTAGATTACGAGATGAAGTCCATGCAGAGCTGTAGAGAGTGCAAAAAATCTCAAGAGTGAGAGGCATACTTGATAAATCCACCCACAGATTCATGTTACCGGTCATCATGATAAAATAAACATTAGCTCATCAGTGTAAAGCACCTTGCCGGGTTTCAATTTCAGCTCTGTATAACAGGATCATTTTTGTCACAACTGCATAAGAATTATGTAACAATGAATATCTGCTGCCATTATTTTGTGTAGATGAGCACAAGTGTATTTTGCCTTTTTTGTTGTTGTTTTTTTTATATTAGAATTTATTGAAGAGGTGTCCCAAGTTTGCCTTGTCTTTAACAACTTGAGAAAATATGGGGTTTTTTTTTTAAAATCAATAATTTTTTTATTACAATGATATGTTGTTATGAATAAATGTGTAAAATAGGTAGTGAGCAAGAAAGGGCATCATTGCTATGATAGTCAAGCTAGTGTTTTCGTCATGTCTGAGTTTATATTTTTTCTTCAGTTAAAGTTTTGGTATTGTTAGTATCAAAGGATCTGACGTTGTTTTTTTTTCCCCTTGTCACAGTTTATTATTTATATTATTCTGATCATTTTTATTTCCCCAGTTCAATCATCGGCAGGGATGCCCAGCAGTTCAAAGCTCTGTTGTTCAAGTTTATCTATGCCATGCCTGCTGTGAGTGCTCCTTGTCTGTGCTTATAGCAGATGTTGATTCTTCCAAGTGTTAAGTCCTCCACTGGCTAACCTAGACAAATATGGGAGCAAAGAACTGCTTTTAACACACTTAAACCACTCTTGCTATTTATTCTGAGTAAACTTAGAGCATCTTCGGTTAGAGCAGTGAGGGTCTAATTTGTGGCTTGCCTGCAAATGAAAGAAGCCAAGTATCATGAAATTTCAAGTTAAAGAATTTTTTTTGTTGTTTTATATGGCTCAGGTCTTTAAAATTGCCATTTCCAGTGGGGGAGATAGGGAAGGAAAGGAATGATTAGACATCAAAATATAATAGTCAGCCACTGTACATGAGGCAACTTTCAAATCTTTGTGATAGATGACTGTATGAGAATGATTGGGTGAGATATTTGCATTAGCTGTTGGTGGAAGAACGAGGGATGTTTTCTTCGTATCTTGTTATATTATTATTGTTTTATATTTTATAAGAATGCTGAGTGATCAAGACAGTTTTTCCCTAGATTCATATTTTGTCTGTAGTAACGGAAAGGATATTTCTACCTCCTAAAGTGGCAATTCTCATGCAATCATTTTAGTAGTCTAATGTGTTGGAAGAAGGGTTTATTTACTGTCTTTCAGTAATTTGTCAAATATATGTGTTATTTTGACCAATCCTCTATTTCCCATCCACAGATCTCCTTGGTGAACAACATACTCAAGGTAAAACATTATCTACAAATTATCAGTAAAACACTACTATTGACCCCAAATGAAATACTTGGCAAAATGTTGGTGAAATTTGACCTATGGTACTGCATAATATATTTAGATTTCTTATTTGATGATGTTGGGTATAGTTTCTACGACTTATTTTATGCTGGAGACAGTAATTGAAGTCATTAGAATGCATGAAGAATGCATGAGTTACGTTCTCATCTACACCATTGATAACACTATACACATCAGCAACACAACTGGGGAAGTTATGTACTTTAGTCTGAGAGACAGTGGGCTGTCAAAAGCCTATTGCTCTCAACTGAAGAGACTGTATCATCATCATCGTTTTTTTTTCAATTTCAGTATGGGCTGAACATGTTGAAACTCCGATTCAGAATCAGACTGTCCAAGTACTTGTATGACAAATACCTCAAGTAAGAACCTCCCTATCTATCTTATATTTTCTTTGCTTTATTCTTCAGCTTATACTAATGCCTCTTTTAGAACTATCATCTAATAAAGAATATTATTAGAGGTTAGTTCAAAATAAACGGCTCAGTTTCTGTCAAGAGAGAGAGAGTTTACCCTATGTCAGCCAGCTCTTTATTAGAATGGTGAGAAACAAAAATGAACTTTTAGGGATTTGATTTTATGGGTTGGCTTTTTTTTTTCTTTTCTGTCTCTCAAGATATAATTTCAGTTTTATCATCATCAGGGGCTTTTTGCCTCAATGAAGCCTTGGATGATATAATATTTTATGTGATGTAAAATGTGTGACGTGAGAGCCTAAATTTGAAGTAGACTGGAAACTTGAATTATTCTTGCTGGTATCATTATCATAATTATTGCAAAGATTGAAATGTTTTCTCTGCTGCACAGTGGTTTCACATTCTACAAGATGAGTAACTTGGACAACCGCATCTCCAACGCCGACCAGCTGCTCACACAAGACACAGAGAAGTTCTGTGATTGCGTGGCGGAACTTTACTCTAATCTCAGCAAGGTAGCCTTACCTTTATAGAAGATTGTGTTGAGGACTGCACACAGCCAGAAATTTTTTATTGGAGTTTATACAGCTCAAACAGTTAAGGCTGCTTCCTGTCATGATTATTGTCATTCCCAGATGTTTTGCAATGTACAGCTGGAAAATGTTATCTACTGTACTGCATAGTCACAGCTCACATTTTTGCACTTTTTTTTTTCCTTTGAATGATGATATGTGACGACTAATGCTTTTTCATTGACGCACAGGACTGTGTATCTAACAGGTGGATTATTGACCTCTTGTAATAATGTGCCTCCATCAGGACGAGAGCACCTGGCAGCAGTACATGATCATGAAATGTAAAACTGCCTTGATTTATTACACCGTAACTCATTGGAGTCGAGCCTTAGTTAAATATTGCAACACCTGCTGTCGCACTATTTTTACCACTTTTTAGGTACCTGTATTTTGTAAAGTATTTGGAGGAACCTAGCATACCTATACATTTTTTGTGAGCTGAATATGTGATCTGCATGATGAGTACAGTGATTTTTGACATCATTTGCTGAGTTTTCAGTTATTAGCTGGGTTTAGGTACCTGTATGGGGTGATTTTTTAATTTTTATTTTTTTTTTGACTCTTTCGCCACATTTCATCGTCATTGTCATCGATAATTTGTCTTCCATTATCTTCGCACAACAAATCACTTTCCCCATCCGAATCTTCCTCCATCACCAACTCTAGAACTTTGGTCGTTTTCAGTCTATGACTTCGTCTAGCCATCTTGTGTCAACAAAACGGAGTTGAAAAGGGCACGCTAAAAAAAAATGTATTTTCCCCACCAAATGAGTTCCAGTTCACTAAGGGAACTCATTCTAATAACAATTAGGATTATGGATCATAGTGTTATTCTAAGTTGCAGCCCTTTGATCCACAAGACACAAAAGAGCGCTATAAATATTGCCGCATCCATACATGCGGCACGACGCCAAGAGCTGTAAGAAGTGCCGCAACCCGTTTTGCGGCACGACTCCAATGAGTTAAGAGTTGCCTTTTATGTTTTCCCCAGCCCATTCTTGATGTCATCTTGTACACTGTGAAACTTGCCGGTGCTATCGGGATCATGGTAAGACATAAAACTTTACTTTTGACTTTATGCAAGGGGCCTTTCTTCATTTCCTCTCTTTCCTTGTTTATGACATCAGAAAAACTGGGGTTTAGTGACTGATTTTCCTGCACAATACCCTTTCCCTAGTTTCTGCAGTGTGTCATGTTTGCTATGCAGTTCCCAAAGAAATGTTCAGGGTTTCTATGTGGCTAGATTATCAAACTGATCTCTCAGTATTGGTCATATTTTACAGATATAAAACTCAGCAAAAATGAAAAATAAAAAAAAAAGAGGAACCTTCTCCTTTCCCTGACCCCATATCCAATCCACATCAGCAATGCTTCGCCCCTTTAATCCTGCCACATCTGTTGTTGCTTAATAAATGCATTGAAATGTGATAGTAATACAGTATATCAGCACAGCTATCAGTATCAATTCAACAAGACCTCATAAATAAAACATGTTTCCAAAGCCTCACTTAAAACATAGTTATTGAATTATTTAAGAAAGAAAGTGAAATATATTCTAGGTTTTATGAATGAGAATTACCTAACATTAATTTATAAATCCTTATATTTTATTCATTTACATGATACAATTAAGGATTTTTTTTCCTCTCTTCCTCCTAGGGTCCCACCTACATGCTAATGTATTTGGCTGTATCAGGTCTCCTATTGACACGGTTTGTATCTTTTATTTACTGTCTGAAATAAAACAATAGAGAAAGGGTGAAATACCATTGGTCACAAAATTTCAAATTTGTGCTCTATGCAGGTAGTGTGGAAATGAGCAGAGAAACAATGCTTAACACAAGGGAGGGGTAGGGGAAAGCTGCTCAAATGATAAGTGCAGAGAGAAAATGGAAATGGCAGCGAAATGTCAACATGGTGAGGTTTGAAACTTTGATCAGCATCCCTTGTCTCACCATTATCTGAGAATTGAGTCTTCTCACAGCCCTGTCGCAGCATTATTTGTCCTTTGAGCCATGTATACCTGAGTCTTCCCTGGGTGAAAATCACATTCTGTTCATTTACTTCCTGCATTAGTATACCATACCTTCAGAGGGCTATAATATTTGAAGTGTATTGGGGTGACACCCTCACCCCCCCCCCCCCCCCNAAAAAAAGAAGAAAAAAAAAACTACTTAGATCTATTAACCATAAGGAATAATAAGAAACTCAGATGATTTTAAACTCACTAATCTATGTTAATTCTCGCAATGTTAACCTAATATTCTCAAAACATAAAAAAAATATATAATTTGGCATCAAAGAGTTAAACAGGCACCTGTGGTGAATTTTCTGACAGAGAAAAAGCTTTGGGATATGAATTTCAGGATTTGGAAATCAGAGTGAGTGGCACTACTGATAGTAGATATTCTCACCCATATCTGAATTTTGTGATGCAGCATGCCAAAGTTGGCCACTTATATTTTAGATACAGATTCCTCAGATTAGCTGCTGTTTTTGACAGTCTGTTGGATTGGTTTTTTTTGTATTTCTAAAGGAGTGTATGCTTGAATTGTGTTTACGGCTTTCTGCCTTTTTTTTTTTCAGGCTGAGGAGGCCAGTGGGTCGCATGACTGTTTCAGAGCAGAAGCTAGAGGGGGAATACAGATATGTCAACTCTCGGCTCATAACCAACAGGTGAGAGACAAAATCATAACATTTCATTTATTGATACAAAAAACACCGAATTATTTAAGTATTTGAGACTGCAGAATCAGCTTTTTTTTTGTGTTTCTGCTCCATTCCTTTTATGGCATTAGATATGTCCCCAGTAGCAAGAAAACTTGTCTGAGACCTGAGAGGAGCAAAGATCAGAAGTTGGAGGTGCAATCCAAAAGTCCAGGATTGTGCCAGAAGGAGGAGGAGGTCATAGACTTACTTCAGGTATTACAATCCTCCATCATCTTGGAAGTAGTCCATTTCGGAATCAGCATGTTGCCAAGTGCAGTTGCCAAGCCTAGGAAGTCTCCTGGAGGTCTGTATTTGTTAGCATGTCAGGCACCATCTGGGATTCTACGTATATCTCCTTCCCGTCAGCTAAGTTTTCACCGATCGAAAGAGGAAGAAATGTGTGTAACTGTCTGCAGGTGAGAGATTCAGTGATGACTTTCAAGGCGGGGTCCTGAGGCAGTTGCACCAAGTAATGAGGAAGAAGTTACCTGCATGAGGCACAAAGCAGACCAGCAACTGACTGCTATACTCTCTGTGTTTGCCGCACTTTGCTCAATATGACTGTTGTCACTTTTGAAAGATGAATATTCAGAAGAAGGAAATAAGATTAGAGATTATTGAAGAGGTGTAAGCGGAATCATAGATGGTACTTGGTCATGCTGATACATAAAAACTTTCAAGGCTGATTCTGGGCTCAGCAATGGCACTGGAATTATTATGTTGAATCACAAATGGTCTACTTCGAATGTGATGGGGAAAGTAATAATTAAATGAAGTCTTATCAATTGTTATAGGCACAATCAGAGGCTTTTGAACTGCACTTTGTATCCTCACATCCGTTCTTGCTGTCAGGGACCCACACCAAGGGAATTTCGTTTTTAGGTGGATTGTGATCAAAGAGAGTTGATAGTATTTCTCCATTCATGGTTAGGCAGGACATTGGCTGATTCATCACACTGATCAGGTCTTGTGGGGAGGGAAGGAAAAGAGGGGGGCTGAGGATACTGTCCCTTTCTACTATTCAGGTTTGTGACACCTATTAGAAGGGCAAATCACTCATAGTGTACAACCCAATTAATCCGCTAATATATAAAATCCCCCTTTTTTTGGGGCCCTGCCAGCCAGTGTTAGGGTGTAGAAATGTGTAAAATGACCTGTGATCTAAATAAAGCATCCAATTTTAAAGTTTCAGGTACAATTTGAGCCTTCTAGATAAAAAAATAAAATGTGTAGACCTATGTATTCGCACGCCGTCAAAACCAGCCAAATGAAAATTTGGGGACCAAATCAGAATTTGAGGTGATCTTTTTCAAAAGACATTTGTGAAAAATTTTGGGCGTTGACCCCCCTTTTTCTTCCCGTCAAAAGATCGGGCAAAAGAAGTACTTTAACCTCCATGGAAGAAATTTCCCCAAATCACAGTGGTATATTTAGAATAACGCAAAATGTTAATAGGGCCAAAAGAAGAAAAAACAGTAGGTGTCAAAGACCTTCATGGTGGAAACTTTTGTATGCCTTGATATCCTATAAATGTTCATAAATCTGTTTCTATAATTTCAGTGAGGAGATTGCCTTTTACCAAGGAAACCATAGAGAAAAGTTCATCATCACAGGAACTTTCAACAAGCTTGTGAGTCTCACTGAGTTACTATTTCAATATTTCTAACTAGGGATGTTTCGGAAAAAGTGTTGACCTTGAAATTGCTTCATAAGTGCGTGTCTCTGATATCTGGAGCTTCTTGTATGGAAAAGAAATCTAAAATAGCATGATACAAAATTATGGAATAAAGTTGATTGAAAAGGAATAAAGTGGATTGAAAATGAGACACTTTTGGTGAAAGATTTCACAAGTTTGTAAAATCTTAGCCAGTCTCCAGTATTTATGACACAATCTGCAATCATGAATATTCAGTCTTACAACGGCATCCTTTCTTATAAGATTTCAAATAACCACAAATCTACTGTATGTTTTTGCATCATTTCCCAAATGCTGTTGTGCAGCTCTTTCTCACTCGCTGTAAATCACTTGGTTGCACACACACTCGTCTGCACGCACATTAAGTCCTTAGCAATGCTATTCTTCATAAAATTCTCTGAAATTGGAGAATGTTAGTATCTTCCACAAGTTGTTGTGTGACATCAGTCTGAGAAACAGCTCGCATAGATATATCAAATGTCTCAAAAATGTTTATTCTTTCTCGTTTTGTTTTCTGTTTGCTTTAAACATTCTCTTCCTGTGTCATAGAGACCAATTAAATCTATGGACATATAAGTTTATTTCTTAAGAACTGTCTTTGAAATGTGTAAATTACTGCTACTATCCCAAACTAGACTCTATGTGAAGCTGCAGAAAGCTGAAGGAGTTTTATGAAAAGCAAATGACATTCTTGAGTCTTACTAAACTTGAGTAGTGGTGTCACTGTACTTCAGTAGTGGGTGGATGATTGTCGATAATGATAGAACATGCAGTCCTTTTTTGTTTCACAGGTAGATCATCTTCGCAACTTTATTTTGTTCAGAGTTCAGATGGGTTTTGTGGACAACATCATCGCAAAGTGTGAGTTGGAGTTATATTCTTCCTCATCTTCCTCTTCTTTATCTATCGAGTGACAAATACTTATGAAAGCTTACATCTGCAAGTTCAGGTTATAAAAAGTTGAAGCTGCATGGGACAGCAAAGGACCTTAGGCGTACAGCATCATTTTTACAGGCCATTGGCCTCCTGATATACCACATCTGACACAAAGAACACAGAAAAAGAAGAAGGAAACCATTATTTTTTTTGTATGAAATAGCTGCATGCATCATATAGAATTTTTGATAATTGTTAATGTGCTGGAACATTTGCAAATACCCTACCTCCCAGATTAGCCAGCTGTCTGGAGACGAAACACAGCTCTAAGACACCAGTATCTATTATACCATGGCATCAGGCCGAAGGGCTCAGGCGCAAGTGGCCACTGAGTCAGGAAAGTAAAGTTATTATTTATTCTTTTTTCAAATGCAGTCATTCAGTCTTACAGTCAGTATTAGTATGTCAACAAGAATACCGGTGAGTTAATTTGGAAAATGTACATTATTGACCAAACAGAAACATAAACTGTATGGCATGGCAACAGACGGTTTTCTGTTACATAAAAATTTGTTGGTTTTTTGTTGTTTTTTTCATGATTTGAGCCTCTATCTGAACATTTATGATGCTTTCGTGTTTCCAATTTCAGACGTTGCCACAGTGGTTGGGTACTTGGTGGTGAGCCGTCCATTCTTGAATCTTAATTCAGAGCGACACATGCATTCTTCTCACAGTCAGAGATTGGAGGTCAGTGTAATCATGTATATGTAGCTGGTTCTGTTCTGCAGGGCAAACCATGGCATCATTTTTCACTTGTTTTGTGATTCTTTGTCAAGAAGAGTACTAAAGTTTCCCGACAAAAGAGCTTATCATTCTTCTGAGAAATTAAGCACTTGTGTTTGAATATGGCTCTTTGCTTCAACAAAATTATTGTCTAATATTTGTCAATATATCAAAGCCATTCAGAAATTCTACAAAAATATATAGCTTGGAGATGAATATGGACCTATAGAATATGAATAAGCAAAACAGCAATTCTGACAAGAAAAATCAACTTTAGCCCTTTTGTCAGATGTTTGAATGCATTAGATGTGATTTTTTTTTCTTGTTTTGTTTCCATAAGATTTCATGGTCCACTGAGCCTTCAGTCTGTAAACAGGCTGTACAAACTTACTTCCAGAATTTACAGATTCTAATCTCTTTATCTTTTTCTCTTTCTCTCAATCCCTGCCTTTCTAACTGTCTCTTCCCCACCTTCTTTCACCTCTCCTAGCCCCCTTTTCTCCCCCCTCCCCCAATCCACCCAGCCACCCCCCTTTCTCATTTGGAAAGCCACCAAAAAAACAAGTTGAAGACAATATAAAAGAAATAATAGTAAATGTCTTAAAGTGGCAAAGAGAGACTGGCTACAAAATATGATTGGATTCTTGCAACCATTTACAGTCCTTTTTACATTTTTCTACAAAATGTTTCAAGCATTTTAAACTGTCAACAATATCAGAAAAGAAAAAAAAAACTGTCATTTTGCACCCTTTTCTTGATCTTAGTTTTCTTCCGTTCATGGTTACCTTTATAGAAGAGTTTCTATTTTCAACTGAACTATACAGCAGAATTTCAGCCATTCAAATTTTTCATCTACTTCTTTCAAAGCTCCTTTCATTACTCAGTTTATCTCTATATTAAATTGACCTCACAAATTCAAAGGCCTCATGACCTCAAATTTCTTAAACTATTTTCCTAATTCAAATCCTTGATGTGCTACTGTATCAGGTTTGTTTCAACAAAGCTGCATCAGTTTGCAAAATGTTATTTTGCCTCAATGAGTTTGAAGTCAAGGAAGAAACCATTGTTTGACTGGATTCTTTCATTATTTGGCATGACCTCTGCTTCACAGGATTATTTCACAAGTGGGCGCATGTTGGTCAAGATGGCTGAAGCTATTGGCAGGATAGTTCTTGCTGGAAGAGAGTTGACTCGGCTGGCAGGGTAAAAGACATTTTATGATTCTGACCACTCTTTTGTTAAACATCTACTTTAGAAATATAGTGGAACTCTGAGTTAACACAGTCACTCTTTTAACCAAACTTTTGAGCGTGTATTATCTGGAGGTCTCTGCATAAGGAATAAAGCAGTTGGAACTGTTGAATGGGATTGTGTGTAAATGGTTATGTTAATAATAGATTAATAATAGAGTTCCACTGTTTATAGTCCTGTTATAAGGCAGATTCCTTTACCTTACCCACCGTGGTATCTTGGGCTTGTAATGGCATTGTTATTGGATATGTCTGCAACCAAGATTTTCTGTTGATATTAATGCTGTTGTTATTTTTTAATAGTCTTATGGATGCTATTGTTGGACTTTTACCCTTTTGCTTCATGCTGTTCGGTAATTTTTGCCTTACTTGCCCATTACACTGTTACACTAGAAGAATAGCACTTCAAAGTTTTGTACAGATGATTTCACAGCTGGCATGTAGTGGGCATCTTGGGTTGTATGTTATTTATTACTTGTTAGCATAGGTTATTTAGTGTGGAAAGTTCTTCCTTCTAAGTAACATTCCTTCTGTATTTACTTGATAAATTCATTATTTTATTATTTATTAAGAGGGTATACATGTATACCCAGTGGCTCAGATGTGCTTTGGGGAAAAATGTTAAAGAGCAACAACAGTTATATCTATGGATAACTCTGTTTCTTTTTGCCTGTTTGAATTTCCTAGTTTCACAGCAAGAGTGACGGAGTTAATGAAAGTCCTGGGTGATCTCAACACTGGCCGCTATGAGAGGACCATGGTGAACACAGACACTGGCAGAGGTAGACTTAGCCTTAAGTTTGTGATGAATACATGTGCCTGTCTAATTAGTATAGTACCGTTGTTATCAATCATCTGAACATATTGTCACAGTCACATGCAGATTGCCAAACTCACGGTTAGGCAGTTTGCAGATTGAGATATCGAGATAAATTTGTGCTTGCTACAGCTGAGTACATCCATCAAATGTGACAGGCAGAGTATGTCACAATATCTTTGCTTTAAAATCAGCACCAAAGCTTGTGATTGGTTTTATTTCTTTGCATTGTCTGATACAGGTTTTTCCATCTCCTGAAAAACTTATTCATCAGCTACAACAAACCCTCCTACCATACCAGTGCAGCATCACCAACTGCCTCTGTGAAAAAGTGGAACAGTTCAAACGCATTTGCAAATTCCATTATCTGGCATTGGCTATATAAGAAGTCACAGACTCAGTAATATGAAGATACTAGCTGAAGTATCCCGGCGCTGCCGGGAAGGGGGAGGGAGGGAGGAATGTGAAGCGTCAGTGAACTATCACGTTTCTCTCCCCCACCCCCC
>JAWQUT010000035.1:766024-804960 GCA_033807755.1 Ellobium chinense
TGTCTTTCCGGTACGAAATTTTAAAGTTTTATTTGGAGTCGACGAAATGGCAGAATGAATGCCGGAAACAAAGACAAAGAGAAAAATGCGGCACAAACTTTGTAAATTGATTAATCAAATCTTGCAATTTCCCTGAGCAGACAGTGATGCTAAACATTCTGTATCGGACATTGTACATGTTGACGTTTTCAGCCGAATTTTACAAACAGCGGTTTTGAAGGTCATGCATTAGGAAGGGAGCGTGCCACGTCCCCGATCCAGTCTTATAATATAGATAATGATAAATATTACTCTGAGCTGACATTTCTTAAAAATTCTTTGAAGTGATGTCGAAGAAGTGATGTTCACATCAATATTTTTCTTTGTAGTCTTGTTGTCTAAGCATATCACAAATTTGACTTCATTACAATGTAGACTGTTTAGATACATAAGAGTGGAACATTTCTGTCTCAGGTTCCAGCAACAATCTGAGGAAGACAGCCCTTAAACCAGGAAGTGGGAACATCATCATCAAGGACCACATCATCAAGTGAGTGTTACCTGCAGTTTTGTACAGAAATAAATCTGATGGTACCTGACATAGGAGAAAGGTATATTACAGGGATGCCAATTTTCTGGATAAATCCGGATTTCCTGATTTTTCGGTGTTTTTAGCGTCGGGAAAGAAAATGCGGATATTTCAGTGTTTTGAGCGGCGGGCAAAAAAAATCCTGCATTATCCAGGTAACGTTCATGGAAATGAAATACAGGAAGGACGAATCTCACGGAAGCCGGAAGGTAGATATTTATGAAACTTCCTGAATGCGCGAACACACTCCACTAATGAGGTCAGAGGAATACCGGTGCTATATTTAGAACTCGAACCCACGGAAAGTGTAAACAGTGCGCTCGGTTATCATTGAAGAAAAGAAATGATATAAAATGAACAGTCCTACTCAGAATCCTTTGTTTTCTATAAAATATATTTATTATTATAAATCTGATTACAACCGTAAGCGAAAAGGTGATGGATATGTGTGGTGTACACTGTGCAGTAATAAACTACGGCACGCCGGGAAGCAAGGCACCCAAGCTCCATGCTTCAAGGCACTGTCACATCATAACAGTAGGATTCCGGCGATTTTCAAGGACATTAAAGAGAAAGAATGCAGCCAAGCCTTCAGCAGCTTTTTTTTGTGAACTTGACGTGAACCATTGAATCCAATTCAGTCTGAACTCTGCAAGTTAAAGCACTACTCATTTGTGCATAGTTTATCGGGATCAAATAGGAGATGACAAAATGTGTGTTATGGCCATGAGTAAAGAGATGGTAAATAATGTACACCTTGTTTAAATTTCACAAGGATGTATTCTGAAGTGTAATAATTATGAAATGAAAGATGAGATTTTTATCTTAAGGGACAGTTTGCAGTTCCCTTCCCTGACTATGGCTTTTCCTTGCTGTATGTAGGTAAATTTATATAATATATACTTTATCTGTGCAGAAGAAATTTAGATTACGTAGGCACAATTCTAAACTTGACTTTCCTTTAAACTTTATTTGGTTTTAATGTTTACTTTTGTCATAGTGCCTTATAATTGTGAAAAATGATTTAGTATTAAAAGCTTAACAGTTGGGTTGGCTTCTGTCAGAAATGTCAGTATGCCGCGCTCTCGCGCAATTTTCAGGATTTTTTTTTTATCTGGCATTGGCACCCCTGATAATACGAGATTCCATCTAAAAATTCTCGGACTGTGCTTATGAAAGTTAGTAGTCTTTCTCTAGATGTCTCTTTCATCAATCATGTTTGTCCATTTGGTTGTCTGCATACTGATTTCAACACCACTGCCATGCCTGGAGGCACCCTTGGAATTCAGCGTATATAACTTGGACTATCTTAAATCTGTCCTTCAGCTGAATTTTCGTCCTTGGGAAGAGGGAGAAGTTTCACAGATCTGTCTGCGGGTCGGATTGTCAATGCTTACTTTCACTGTGAGATTCTGAAATAGTTGTGTGATGTTGTAAGATGAAGACAACTGTCAAAATGGACAACACCTTTTGATTACCGCATCTTGACAACCCACCAGCCCTTCTGCATTTTGAGTTCAGCAGATTTTGGTCTTAAAATACATAGCCTTTGTCCCACAGTCTCAACATTAACTAGACATTGCTCAGTGTGATTTCTCCCACTTCCCAAAGATCAGAATTCAGCTGAAGGTAAGAAGATTTGATTTTACAAAAAGAAATATAGCTGAAATCAGAGATGGGGTTTGAAATACTGGCACATAAAGACTTCACGAAGTGCTATTAGGCTCAGCAGCAGGGTCGCAATCACTGCTGAAATGTTGATTCCCAGTTGGACTGCTTTGAAGGTGATGGACAAATGGAACACCTAGACTATGTCTAAGAGTTCTTTTAAGCAAGCCCGAGGGTCTTTGGATTCTACCTCATACCATTCGGGAGACATAAAGGGTTTATTTGTTTTACTGTCCACAGATTGCCAGTCTAAGATTAGAGGTATAGCAAGATGCTGTATCTTGAAGATGGTAACTTTTCATTCTGTAGTGTCTAAATATGTACACATATGTCAGAACAGGAGTCTTTCTCACACATGTTTCTGTTGTTTATATCATCAGGTTTGACAAAGTTCCTTTGGTCACACCCAACGGAGATGTTCTTATAGAAGAACTCAGTTTTGAGGTGAGTGCTTTTGCTTTGACATTCCCAGCTACCATTTTAACAGAAGGAGACCTCTGAACATTGAATCATTCACACTTTCACCAGTAAGAAATTAACATCAGATATAAGTGAAGATGAATCTTTTGATGGAACTTCTTGATATCAATTCAACTGTTCCCTTTTTGCTGGCAAAAAGGTGAATGACCCAATTGACTGAAGTTATAAGATGAGGTAAATACAGCTTGAATTGCATTTTCAAAGAATGGGATTGAGTATTATTTTGGACTTGAGGCATATTAGTGTGCCAGTTTTCCAACAAACTTTTCCTTTTGCATTGATGTCATCTTTCTTTTTTAACAGAAACTTAAGAGCTGCCATGGAAACCTTTGTCAATTTTGGCCGTCTGGATGAATATACAAACAAATTGATGTATCGGGTTTTTAATAAATTTTCTTCCTCTTGATCAGAGACTTTTTCACCTCAAGAGTAATATTAATAAACAATATGATGATTTTTGTTGTTTTATTTTTTATTTCACACAGGTGACTTCAGGAAAAAATGTGCTTGTGTGTGGTCCTAATGGCTGTGGGAAAAGTTCTTTGTTCAGGATTTTAGGAGAGGTAAGGAACAAGAGAATCTAACATGAAGATCAGGTTTTTGTCAGTTTACAATCCAGCTTTGCACAAAGTTGTCTTTTTTTGTTGTTGTTGTTGCTGGATAGGGGATGAGCAGATCCAAACAGATGTTTTATAATAGAAAGTTGAGAGAGGGGATAGCATTAAGATGCTTTAAAACTTCGTTAAGATATTTCCTTGTTAAGCTGGTCTCCCTCTAAGTTCAGTCAGTTGCTTAAGTCTGTCATTCCTGGCTATTCTTGTTTGGTGCAGTTCATGGATAAAATGGTTTTAACATGCTAGATCCAGAGATTGTCTTACTGTCAGGACTTTACTGTATCAGTAATGGATGTTTGAATGCGGCATAGAAATACATTTACTTTGTTTTCATTATGGTAAAATGCAAGTGGCATTTGACATGTGATATAAACTCAAGGATTTGGAAAGTAATAGTTTTACTGTCTTGCTTCCAGCTATGGCCGTTGTTCGGAGGGACCCTGACCAAGCCAGAGAAAGGGAAGCTGTTTTATGTACCCCAGGTAAGCACAAGTCTTCAGCATTATTACAGTTTCAGCTTCTATTGGAAGGCTGCTTACTAGCCGCTGTCACATGAATTACCATAAAAGATACAGGCACTTTAGTATGTTTTGGGATGTGTGAAAGTATGGGTGATATTTCCAGAGTAGAAAAGGTAGAGAAAGTTTTAACGGAGTAGTAAAAGACAGAAATATGAACAATTCAATGACTAAGTAAATGTGAAAATAACCATGTATACATTATTTTTTTGTATCATTTACCACAATGGCTTGTTAATTGATATTTTTCTTTTCTCATTTCAATGCTTTGTTGCCAAGGAAAGCATCTCGGTAGAAATTTTTGCTCTGCTGTTACATTGTTTTGTACAGCCGTCACAATTCGTTTGTTTCCTTATCTTCTTGTAAGCTTTACAGCTTTTTTTTTATGCTCTCAAAACATAACCCTGTTGTAATCCTGTTACAGATGGTGGATTAGCACTTTTTGGTTACATATTTTCATTTTAGGATAAGCAAACTGCGTATTGGTAATATGTGAAGTATTTGCTGTTGGCAATTGTCAGTTGATCTCTTTAGGTTAAATATGTAGACCTGTACAAATGTGTGTGAAGAAGATGTGTCAACTGTCAGTTAAGATGATAAAAAGGAGCCTCGGCAGAAATAGTTAAAACTCTTTCAGGTAATAATTTAGTTGATTCATAGTTTAAAAGAAGGAAATGAGTCCTAAGTTCACTTTGTAGATCCCTGTTTTTGAAAGTTTGTTTGCTCACTTGTTGCAGCGTCCATATATGGCAGTGGGGACACTGAGGGACCAAGTGATCTACCCAGATAATCATTCTGAACAGCTGAAGAAAGGAGTGAGAGATGAGGAATTGGCACAGATACTGGACAAGGTGAGGGATGCATAAAGTTCTTTATCTGCAAGATACTGTCACATGAGAATTTTTCCTCTTCAGCCGCCAGTGCTCCATACACAGTGTGATGGATGTTGTCTCTGGAAAATCTGCTGTCCCACGGAGCTCCTGTTTGCAGCCCCAAAGTTGTGTAGTTAATTGCATGCTCTCAGACCATGTTGCACTTGTAAGCTGTTCATATGCTGGACATGATTGTGTCATATTAGAATGAAACTGTCATCACTAGATATGACTGAGAAACTAGCAACACTGAGAAAGTTTGGTGTTTTGATTTCACTTGGAGATAGATGCCATGATAAAATGGTTCTGTGCTAAACTGATTACAGCGTTTGTTAAATTACAAGACAGTGACATAGTGCTTTGTTCCATGTAGGAACAGTACAGCTGTAATTGTGTCAACACACCATAAAAGCCAAACTCAAATTCAAAACCCTTACTCCTTGTTAAGAATTGTTGTATTATCAACCTACAAGGTGAATCGTCTAATCAACTGCATTGTGAATTGTTCAATATTTTGAATTTCACAGGTTCAACTGGGTCATATACTTGAGAGAGAAGGAGGCTGGGATGCTGTTCAGGTAAGGATAAATATTATAGACTATTAATATAAAATTAGCATAATACTATCATGATGTTGAATATTGATGTGTTAGTTTGTTTGTATTATTTTCTTGGGTTGTTTTTTTTCACTCTAAGTATTAGTTTGAAAGAGCTATATCTTAAAAAGGTTATACCTCAGAGATTGAGAAAGAAGGATTATTTGTACCTGTTGCATAGTCTCAAAGCTTTTGTTATTTTCAACCCATGGTGTGATACTGTGACAGTGGTGTAATTGTCATAAATTTCCACCTTTTTGGGACTGGTATATTTTTCTGAGATCTTTCCCATAAAATTCTACCATATTCAGCGGTAACACTCCTCCAAGAATTGCCAGCACATGTTGGCTTTCTGAAAAAGTCAGTCTGGGACAAATTCAGAGACAAAAAAAAACAACAATACTTCCAAGTTGACTCCCCGGAATTGTCCCCAAGACTTTCTTAAGTTACTGAACTATTTGAGTTCCTTAAACTTCATGTCAAGGAAAGCCTTTGCTTTTTTTTCACATGAAGCCTAAGTAAGTTAGATTATTTCATGAGAGGTTGTGGCATCCTCACATCTGTTAATTCACCATATTTGTTTTTATCCTGCAGGACTGGATGGATGTGCTGAGTGGGGGAGAGAAACAGAGAGTAGCTGTAAGTACAGAAACAACAGGGATATCTTTAACTCTTCTAACTGAATTTCTTTTTTATGACTATCATCATTGGAAAGTATACTATACAGACTATTATAACATTACTATAGATAACAAATGGAATCTATTACATAGTTTTTGCCAGTCATGGTGATGCAGTGCCCTGATCCACATCTCAAAAATCAGGTAATCATCTATGTTCAAGTTGAGTGAGCAATGAAAGTTCTTTTTTCCTTTCCCAAGAACTCTGCATTGTAGGCCATTAGCCTGCAAACCAAGTCAACAAACCTTGGACTAGACTGTTATTGGAATGTGAGAACAACGCAATAATCATACAGCTGTGATGCCTCTTTCTTAAGTGTTACTGCACGAGGCAGATTTGTTAAAATTTCAGAAATTTTCCGTACATGACAGATTAATAGCCTGATTATTATTTTACTGCTTCTTCAGATGGCTCGACTGTTCTACCACAAACCCCAGTTTGCCATCCTGGATGAGTGTACCAGCGCCGTCAGTGTGGATGTAGAAGGCTACATGTATCAGCACAGTCGAGAGGTTGGTTATCACAGATAGTGAAACACAGAACAAATGATACACTTATAGATCAGAGATATGTTAAAGGTTAAGAAAATGAATTCCACTGGTGTACAGAACAAATTCTATCACTAGTAGACCAGAAATTTTCAAAAGAGTAAGAAACCTGAATGAATTCTGCTGGTGTGCAGAGCAAATGTTTTTATTTTTAGATCAGAAATGGGTCAAAAGAATAAGAAAACCAAATGAATTCTACTGTCATTTGTTCTTGCTGACTTGTGGTGAGGATGAAGAGCTCTGACAACTGAAATGATATTATCATAATCATATGCTTTTCAAAGTCCAGTATGTTCTTGCAAGTGGAATGATACAGTTGTTTATGACACAGTCCACAATCAGTGTTCGTATAATTTGGATTATTGATTTATTTGAATTGGACCTACATACAGTGGAACTCTGATAGAACAACCACCCCTCAGATCAAGATTTTGAAGGTGAGATGTCTGAAGGATATGTTACACAGAATGTTATAAGAAAACTGTTGAGAATTTTGAATGGGAGTGTACGAAGGAGGAGATTGTATGAAGCCATGGTTGTGTTAACAGGGTTCCACTGTATTGATACAAGTATTTATCACCATGGAAGTATGACCTAGGACATCCAAGCACACAAGTAGCTGGATGGTGTACTTAGACTAGGTAGTGTGCTCTACTTCTTAGACCACTGTATCCCGCCAGTATGGTGAGATATGAGTGATACTTGAACAGTTGTAATAGAGTGGTGACTTTGCACTGGATTCTTTGCCATGTAGTCTGGAACCATCTCTGCAATGGAGAAGTGAAATGTGTGACAAGCTATAAGTGATGTCACACAAATCAACCATGTTGGTTATATGATGTCGTAATGATCTCTCATTAAGTCATATGGCTTGCAGCCAATTAAAAAGAGCCATAAGTTGTTTTTTAGCTGAATTAACTTATTAGTATGACATAGAAGCTTTCTGTGTGTACTTTCATTGAATGAAAATAAATTTTTGACCTACCGCTATTCTAGCTGGAGATGAAATTGTTGGAAGTGGAAGGGGGTCACCTTATATATTTTTGTTTAAAAATTGAGAAAATCGCATGTGAAGAACAATTCTGTTCTGTATAATTCATCTAAAAAGCCTAATAGAAATTTTAATTTATCCATTGTAACTGACCATTTGTCCCCTAAAATCAGTGTTTTTGTGCAGAAAAGTCCCAACTTCCACAATATTAGATGGCCCCAGTCATATTTAGAGCCCAGTATCTCAATCCCTAGTGTAGGGACCTAGGATATATTTTGACTGGCTGCAAAACATATGGCATACATCATTCTGAACAACATAAGAATAAAGATATTTTGTTTCAACAGGTTGGGATCACTTTGTTCACTGTGTCACACAGAAAATCCCTTTGGAAACACCATGAGGTATGTACTAAATACTGACTGTAAAGGAACACTATTTTGCCTCATATAATGATGTCAGATAGGATGTGTTCACTCAGGGCTGATAAATAGTAAGAGTATTTACACAGTTTTCATTTACACATGAGTTGGGCCTGCAGGGGAAGTAGGCAGTATGAACTATGTCATTTATGTCAGAATCAATTTGTTGTGGCCTGGTTTACAGTCAACATGCTTGTTTTTGTCTATTTTATATGAAGTCAGTTGAACTCCTACTATTTCTCTGCCCATCTCTGACAGACTTCCAACGCCAGCTCTTTCCACAAACCCTGACCATTAGCAGTACACTATACATAACAGCAACACAACTAAACAAGACATGCGCTTTTGTCTGAGAGGCAGTGGGCTGTCAAGAGCATTTGGCTCATAGTCAAAGGGACAGTATCATCATCATCATCGTGTTATAAATTTATAAAATTTACACAAGCGCTTGGGAGGATCAACCAGACATATTTTTAGCTTAAAACTTTCTGACCGAAGGGAAGTGACTGCTGCAATAGGAATTAACTACTCACCTAAGAGTTTATTTACCTTAATACATTGTTATGGTACAGGCACATACATCATTTTCACATGTTTTCCTTCTCATCAGTATCAATAATATGTGACTCTCTTCGCCACAATGCAGTGCTTCACATGTTAATATATGTGAGAAACTTTCCCCTGAAATATGATTCATAGATGGATTTTTTTCTATCTTGCCTGTCCACAGTACTACCTGAAGATGGATGGTCGTGGTTACTACGAATTCATGCCGATCACAGATGAGACAACAGAATTTGGATCTTGATTGAAGTCTGTGTGCTAGATCATGGCTGAGAGTCTCCCGTAGAGAGCTTATTGTCACCTGATAATGCAGTTGTTCCTTATTTATTATTTTTTACTTTTAGTACACCACTTCTCAACATGTACACTAGGAATTTATGTATGATGCAGCCAGTCATTGCAGAAGCCTGTTTAATCATATTCAACAAATATTCTTCATCTGCACATGGAAACAGAGGTTACTCATGTCAGTGTATATATCGTATGTTGGAATCACTGTCAGAAGTTCGTTCTACCCAAACCGAACTATGGAAATACTCTGTACTCAGATACCCAACAACTGGAAAATACTGCACACACCGTACCATGGCACACCTCAAAGGGCCCAAGCCCAGATGGCCACTGGTTCAGGAAAGTAAAGTAATGTAAAGTTGTTATCATTCTTAAGCACAGAGGTGATGACCTGAACAAATGAACCTAGGTCAGTAAGTAAAATGGGGAGATTAAGGGCTTGGATAATAGAATGTGTATCTACAAAGTGTTTAAAAAAAAAAAAAGGTGGTAAATAAAATTTAAAATTTGTATCTTTCCTTTATGAAACACAGCCATTTTGCATGCATATCATCACCTAATTTATTAAGCCTTGGAAGTGCCTTAGGGGACACTTTTAGAGAAACTTGTATACCATGTTACAAAGCTGCTCATGGTGTATAGATGCTTTGCGTTATGATCTTAACAGAGGCTTGTTTTGGGTATTAATGCTACGTAGAACTAAATGAAAGAGCTCTCAGAATATTATCACTTAGTCAAATGTGGACTGTTTCACATTGATGTATGTTTTTGGGTTACATTACGGGAGGAAGAAAACCACAAGCACAGAACCAGATGTGATACTGTTTTTCAAGAATCAGCTAGACACTTATTGTAAGATTTTAAGTTCTCAGAGAATTTTTAGAAAATAGTATAGTTTACATTATAGGTATGTTTTTTTCCCTCTTTTGTACATCTGTCATCATCCTTTTTTGTGTGTGTGTATGAATAGTAGCTTGTGACTGTGCCCGATTCACATACTCTTTCGAGTTTGAGCAATAAATCCATGAACATGAATGAGGGCAAAAAAAAAAAAAATGCTTTTCCAAGACTGGGCATGGTCACAGAAAATTTTTTAGATAAAGGGAAATAATATGAAACCAAGTGCTCTTCACACATATATTTTTAATTATTATTGCATGACATAAATGTGAAGGAATGCAGATTTCGAGCTCACTTTTGTTTTGAATGAATTATAACAGAAATGCATCTCTGAATACACTACTGTCTGATATTTCAACGAAAGGGTAATTACCAAGTTTGGGAAAAAAATGCACCACAGTTGTGGGCTGAAATTTTACTTGAAGAACAGAATAGGACAGTCTTAGAGGGAATAAGCTTTCCAAGTAACTCACTATGCGACACTGTACCCTGAGAGAAGAACAGCAGTTTTGTTCGGAGTTTAGTATAATCTAACAGCGTAATCCATGCCAGAATGAAGATGCGTCTTTCGCTTCATCATTTTTACTATCATGATAACAACATGAAGCATAATATCTGTGATGACGATGGAATGCTTGTATACTGTTATATTTGCCAGTACATATTGTATCTTTATGCATGTCATTCAGAATGCCTTTTCTATTAAATCTTATCTGTAAAAAAAAATAATGTAGACTGTTTATCCCTTCAGTGGTGTATTAAGGCAATGTACCACATGGTACCATATATGTATATGCAGATGACACTCTGATTTATACATCGTAAAAGCTACAAGATTTTGAGGAGCCTTATTGCAAACACAGAGCTGTGTATAGAAGTGGTTGAAAAGTGGATGACATTGAACAAATTTAAGATGTATGACAGTAAAACACAAGTAATGCGATGTGCAACAAAGCTTGAATTGAAAAATTCAATTCAGTGTGCCATAAACTCTGTAAGCAGCTGTGAGGTGAGACTGAATAAGAAAGTAAAGGGCGTGCCGGAGTAATTTTTGACAGTATACTGTCTTTGTGGCATCATACCAACCAGCTTACCAAGAAAGCTTATTTTGAATTTTGGAGAATAAGTGGAGCCCAGAGTTTGTTTGAGATGAGAGCTCTTTAAATGCAGTTTAATTATTATCATCATCAGCTAAGTTTTGGGAACACTTCACAAGATACAGACACTCCTAATGCAAACAGCTATGTGTACAAACATGAATGGGACACTTCTATGTTAAAATGTTGAAAGAATAATTCTGTGTATTTGATGGGTGCAGACAGACACTTACTGTAATGCAGTTCCACAGTGAGTGAAGCTCATTATTTTTAAACATTTTCAGTCTTCAATTTTACCACCGTCAGTTGAAATCAAATGGGTTTTTCTTGATCTAGGATGATTGCTTTCAACAATCTGAATTTGTCAGCACTCATGTATCAAAGGGATATTCAGTTTATGATGACTTGCTTTGTTTTCTTTAATCTTAAGCAGTTGTGATTTGTTTGCAGCCTCGATTACTTAAGTAGCAGTTAGACAGATTCATTGAAACTTGAGTACAGAAATATGCCGGTAGAGAAAGTGTTAGTTCATTTCTCCACAAAACTTTCCAAGTTTTTCTTTGTATTCTCTAGCTTTGATAGTCTCAGTTCGAAATTCTCTCTTGCGAGTCCTCGGTAAAACATGGGCATTTCTCATTTTAGTCCATAATAAATTTTACTGACAAAGATAACTCTTTCAAGAATCTTCTAAACCACTAAAGCCTAGATCAGGTGTAAATTTGATATTTTGATGTATTCTTGTTTGTTTCTCATATAATCCATTTGAGCTTGCAAATTTCATGTGCTTGTAATGCAAATATTGGGGGTTTTAAAAGCAATTTTTTGCAGTAGTTTAGCCTAGTACATCCACCCTTGCAGCTGGCACAGTGCAATGAGACCTTAACATCAGGACGCCTACCCTGAGAATGATATGCATTGATTCTGATATGGTCAACACATCACCCAAAGAGTTCGGGAAAGGGACAGGAAAAGAGATACACCAGATGAAGGAGTGAAAGTTCAAGGCATGAGTGGTCCATGATTTGCTTATGCAGTCAGTAAACAGGGCGTGCCATTCACGGTGCAGTTAATGAAATACTGTAGTTAACTTTCTTATTAATGTAACATGCTAACTGTAACTTTGTAACAGGTTCACACTGTGATGGTACTCTGGGTTCAGTGAAGACATTTCAGTAAGCTGATTGATTTCAGACTGTAACCAAGGATCAGCTCATGACAGGAGCAGTGAGCTTTTACATGCTGCGCTATCTGCTGGGGTGGATGGAGTATATAAGGGGCTGCCCCATGTGCCATGATGTCAATCCTCAAACCAAGAAAATGAATAAAATACTCCCTTAAAAGATTCTGGAGTGCCATCCCCTGCTAAATTTCTGAGATAATGGAGACTTCATAAACAGCATAGTATTGCTTTGCCCTAGGTTTATAGCGTTTTGTTGACTATGTATTGGTTTTGTTGACTATGTATTGAAAACAAAAAATTGACTGCTAGACGGGAAAATATGGCACGGTAAGACAATGTAGAGGCCCGTCAAAAGTTAAATGAGATGAACTAAGAATTTTATTTACTATAAAAACAAAACAAGAAATTTTAAAATTTATGTATGTATTGGCTGGGGTACAAAGAGCAAAAATGTCTGCTTCCCCCCCTGTTTTGTTTTCCTCACCTACATACAGGCTTAGCAAGTGGACAGGTGGTCGTTGTAGAGAAAACTCTTGATTCCACACTTGAAAGTGAAGGATATCTCACTTCACTACCTGCCAAGAGCTTAGAGTTTGAATGTTGGTAGGTTAAGGTGTGGGATGGCCTTCACTGGGCCACCTCACTCCATGCATTTTCAGTGGATACCACAAGGATACAGTACTTTTTGCATGGTGTTGGTATGCAAATTGTTTCATATTTTTGTAAGTTGCTTCCATAGTCGTCTGTTCACATTTGCAAAGAATGATGGTTGAATGCATTGTTTATTGTATTATGCAATAAGTATGAGCAAATATTCAACACTCCAAATTCTGTGCAAAACTTTTTTTATTTGTAGAGCTTGGCCTTTTGTGTTGTATGTTTTGTTATCATGAAATATTGTCTATGCTAAGATTATTAGTAACATTTTTCAGATGTTCTCATTCATTATATTATTTATTCAGTTGACATGCGAGGTAGCTGCGAGGTAGGCAGTATTTCTGACTCAAGATCACTGATACTCTAGACTTCATCTCTGTGATGCTTCCTGTTATTTTTCATTTCCATAGTTTGTAAAATCTTCTACTGGCCTACCAAAATTTATTTTGTTAATTGGTATTTCTGAACAATCAATAGACCATTACTTTGTTAGTGTTCATATTCTCTTTGACATTTATTTACTGTATTGTTCCCCTCAGTGGATGCTTCATGTTTCTAGATGTGAGTTGGATATATATTTTAGTTCTCTACGTTGCCAGAAAGTCTATACGTGAGATTTGGTTTTGACATGTTCTGTTCTATGCTAATTCTATTTTTTTTGTCTCATACAATGCTTTCTTATAAAAATTTTTTATCTCTTGACTGAAAAGAACCCACAAAATAAACAAAGTGGTTTTGTCAATGTTATCTCCCCTTAACGGAGTAGCTCTAGGAGAGGTTATTTTTTATTATTTTATCAAAATCTGTGGGGTTTTTTTGGTAGTGGTAATGTCTTAAAGAAGGGCTGACCTGGGATTTAAGTTTTATTTTTTGTTTAATCTTTTATTTACCAGATCACCCATGATCATCAGCCCCAAAGTTTTACAGTGTTGCTTGCTAATGCCAATAATGCACCTCTACTTTCATAATAATGAATATGGTAAAAGAATCACCTTTTTTTCTTCTTTTTTATGGTAATGTCTAGGTTAATTTGGACATAGTTATGCCCTTTGACATGGCATTTCAAAGAAGCTGGTAAATAAAGGGTTAACATAGATTGATCCTTCACACGTGCCATTTAAAACCTTTTCCTATATTATACATCAGTGATGCCTCTTGAGGCAAGGAGAAAAGGTTTACTACTACTACTACTTACGAGTACAAACGACAGTCAACACTTGCAAAGCATACAGAGTTGCCACGGAGCTGGAAAATCTGGACGAATCATGAAACATTGCTTTTGGTGTTTCCAGGTTCAAAAATACCTGGAATCAGCAAATATTACTCTCTCTCTCATGAAGAGATCCTGGGAAATTCCAAATATTGAGTTGACAGTTCATAAATTTCTTTTGAACTGCACTCCAGGGCATGAATCGGACCGAAAAGTAGTTAAACAATGAATAAATTTCTTGGGACGAAACATTGTCTGATGATTTTGATTATATTGTCTTAGAAAGTATATTTAAACCTTTGGAAATGCAACAGGAAAGTCAAGGAAAATTTTCCCTTTTTTTTTTTTGTTCCTGCTTCTTTCCGATAAGTCCTTGGTTAGTGTTTAAATTAATCTCTCATGCTGTGGGGCAACGTTACTGTCATGGATGTAAATATTTTTATTGCCTTCACCAAATGACATTCAAATTTATATCTATCTATCTGTCTTGCAGGAAGTAGAGTTGCTGATTCCCCAATAAAAGAACACCACCATATAGTCGGTCTTCACATAGGAGCAGCCACATTGCTATACTTCATATATAAATGTAGCCAGTCCTATGCAAAGACTGACAATATGTTAGTTAAACAATTTTTAAAATTATCCTTGGCAACCCTGTTTCTGTGTTTGCAGAGGATGATCACAGAGAACTAAGGAAGAATCCATGGGGCTGTCTGTGATCTGTGGGAAAGTTCTGTTTTTATCTTTTGTACTTGGCAAAAGTGACCTGTTTGCTGGTGTTCTACAGGCTAGCTGGCACTAACCTTCAGATTATATAAAGAAAGACTGAACTGTAAAGTTGCAGTTATCATTTGTTTGTTCAGATGGTTGCAGGTTTTTGGTTTGCATTTGATGCCTTCTAATTTGCTCATCCGTTTACAGGGTTCATGTGCTAATCTGGAATTTCAGAAGTTTTTGGAATTTGCTTTGGCAACAAAATCTTCTGAAGTTCGTAACTTCCTTGAAGATTATTATTTCAAAATCAGCAAGTTTTTGCACCTTACACAGCCAACAAACATTGTCTTGAAAATCAGTCTCAGCATGCACAGATTTCCCCCTGGAAAATATTAAAATCTGCTGGGACTTCTCCAAGAGTTCTCTGTCTCCCAAAAAAATTGCGGTCACAATGTATCGCAAATATTCGCATTTTTGAGGTCTTGTTGCAGTTTTGCAAATTCAGTGCAAATTTTGCCGATTTTGGCCAGACAGTGCACTTTTTCTGCCAGTATCACAATACGGTATGAACAGGAACAAAGAAAATGTCCCATTTCTTCATTTTTGCACCATTTCGGTAGGAAACAGTGCAATGTGAAATACAATGAAGTTATGAAGCTATATTGCAACATTTTTTGCAAATTTTGGTGCAATTTTTTCCGGCTTTTTGCATGCAAGTTTTGCAATTATTGGTGCAAATTTTGTGGGTTTGAAATGCAATTTTTCACAGGGACTGGTTTCTCCCGGAAAATGATTTCCATATTAGGACATGAGCCCTCCTTTCATAAATATCGCACTACATTAATCTGGGTAATATTATAATACATTTATTGTGGACATATTGTTTGTGCCTGTGGTGAAGTAAGGATTTCATGGTATGCTCTGGTCGTCATTTCTGTCAGTTGTTGTTTATGATTAATCTCCAGAACTCGTCTTTCGTATCATTGCATTAAAAACATGAAACAAGAAAATCAGTATTAGTTATCATCCTGCTTTCAAAATAACATATTTTGTGTTGTTGTTGTGGGGTGCCAAATGTACTGTGAAATTTTCCTGATTTTTTTATGACATCAGAGAGGTCAGTTTGGATAATTACAATCAATCAAATATCAGGTTTTCACAAAGTTTGCAGCTAGTTTCCACCAAATTGCATATCAGATGAACTTAAGAAGGGAGTTGGTAAAGGGATTTCCAAAGCCAGGTCAGATTTCAACCATGATACCAAAAACCATATCAATCCCTGGGTGCAACATTCCTGTAACTGATATTTTGTTCAGATTTGAATTTTCGCACTTTTGTAACATTACATCCCTCTGTCCATCATTTGTTAAAATTCTAAACCGCTACGATTAAAGACAATGCCAGTACAGTAATACTGTTTAAATTTATAACAATTTGCTTGAGAGCATCCATAACATTTTGCCTCTCTAAATTTTTTCAAATGCAAGTTGCAAGAATGTTGCACCAAGATATTGACATAATAAGCAATATCTCCATATTGTTAGACAGTATTCCTGCCAGTCTCTGTACAGTACAGCTGGATACTGTTTTTCCAATGATTCTCACATTCACAAAATTTTGAAATGGATTGTTGAATGCCAGTCTGATAAACCACTTGGAAAGAAAGAAATGATGATTCTCAAAACAAGGTCCAAACTTGTTGCAAAATTTAAAAAAAGACTGAAAGTTTCCTGCAAGTATCTGAGGTAGGAAATTCTCTCACTAAGAGAGTGAGACAGCAGAAGATCTTCCGAGGAAGATACCCTCATCCAGCAAGTGTTTGACCCCCTGACACGCTGAAGGGGCTGAGCCACACATTGGTCATGACATACAAGCATTTTCTTAATGTGAGGCCAGTGTTATTCTTGAATTTGTTTTCTCAAACAATTTTGTATTTTTGTAAATTATGATCCATAATAGATAAAGTAGAATGAGGGATGTTATCAGTACAGGCCACAGAAGCTTCAGAGAATTTTATGGAATATGAGCAGCTACCCTTAGAAGTGAGGTGCAGTCTGGCAGTTATCAACTGACAGAAAATCTGATCCAAACAAGTTTTTAAGGGATTATTGTCCGGCATCTCTGGTATAAACACCTAACCAAATTACATTTCATATCATGCCTGTTGGTGTATAACATCATATTCCACATAAATAAAGTTTGAAGAAAATTGGAATTGTGTGAAACAATATAAGAAGCATAAAGGGACAACTTCCTCATAACATTGACTCTTTCATAATACTTTTCCACCACATGTTGATACTTTTCATCTGTAGTTTCCTGTTCATTTCCTCCATATATCGCTGATTAGCGTCGACATCACATAGCAATAAAGTGATATTTATATTGTTTTATAAATATGTGGATGGACGGGTTTTCCACAGTATACACCAAGCAGGGGAAAAGTTTTAAGAATTGGAGCTTGTACAACAGTTTTGAGACTGTCATCAAAACTGACCTAAAACTCTGTACAATGTAATACCATAGTGGAATACAACATCTTACATCGTCATGGATCATGTGTATAAGTTTGGAGATCTGGATACAGGCTAGTTAGAATTAATTGGAAAATGAATACAGTAAATTAACTGCCAGCTTGAAGACTGGGCATAAGGAAATAACCAAGACTTTTGTACCATTTATGTGTCAGTATAGAGAAGTGCCTTGATATGACCATTGGATTTTTCTGGTATAAAGGATACTGAGCACATGTTGAATATCTACCATTATCTCTGATACAATAAATCCTGCATTGCTCAAGAAACTTTCACCTTCTGTGGAGTGTCTACATCTGGTCATATTATTGTTTTCTTCCTGTTGCTCACACATTGGAAGTGGTCTTTCATCACCAAAAAATGAACAACTTAATACAGTGGAGCACTTATAATAAAGACACGCTGAATATGTAAACATGGATACTGAGTACAGTTTTTTTGGTCTCGATTTTTCTTCTCTAAGGGTATGTGCATGGTTAATGTGTATTTCTGTTAATGAGTACATTTTTGGTCTGTCCCATGATATATGCAGTGTCCATGCTCCACTATATGTACAGTATATCAGTTACCATTAATTCACACTATCAGCTATCAGCCATCTTTTTCGGAGTAAACATGTTTATCACTATGGCAAAGTACAGCTCTTTTTTGTCAGTCAAATAATCAGTCAGAGTATGTGGTCAATAGCTCCTTATGTGGTCACTGAATTTTTTATCAGTGACAAGTTTATGAACACTAAAATGTCAGTGTTTTCTCCAAACCACGCAGCTTAGCAATTCATGCCTTTTCAAAATCGCCCCTAAAAATACATTGAGTGCTCACCACTAATCTCCCCTTCATACTCGCACTCTTAAGTTTGCCTCACTTGAAAACAACCTTTGATCCCACTAGAAATATGCAGAACCCCTACCAACTTATGACAAGGATGGGAGGGGAGGGTGATGTCTCCCCAGCTCATATGACCTGTAGAGAGCACTGATTATATTAATGGGTAGACTTGTTAGATACGGCCACCAACAGTAAACAGACACTATACCACTGCCAATGTGTGGCCAAATAGTTCAGGTCACACTGTATATAGTACATGGGATTAGCTATAATTTGACACCATTCACAAGTACAGACTCCTCAAGATTTGGGACCTGACCTCACCAGGTCACCAAGTTTTAGATGTGACACAAAGGAGTCAGTGGTAATTGACCACAGCTTTGTTACAGAGACTGTGAGTCTGGGCTAGAAAAGTACACACTGACCTGCTTTTCTGAGCTGTGACTGGGACACACAAAAATATGGGTCAGGACCTTAGAGTAGGTTGACACTTACTGACCTGAATAAAAACTTGAGAGCTTGTTAGGTAGGCATGAGAATAATGCTGGGAACATATTAGAACTGTCTTAGTGAAATATGATTGTGAAAAAGTCCAGTCAACAGATCTGTAGCAAGAGAGCAAACAGGGAGTGAGAATAGATTATATGACTTATTAACAAAGCAATAAACATAAAGGGATAAATTGAAAAGTTACTTTATCTTTTGTAAAGCACTCACTGCCTCATCTTTGTTCCTTTATTCATTTTCAGTTTACGAAAGTGTTCATAGCTCCATGTAGAAGGATCTATGTTTCATTTGTGAATATTTCAACTGGACCTTACAGTACATATGTAGATGGTGTATTTATATTATATACTGTATATATATGACTTAAAATTTCAAGCAATCTCATTGTAAACTCTGGTCCTGAGCTATATATTTCTCCATGAAAGTTTATCTCTTAGTCCCAAAATTTTAAACTGGTCCTCTAGAACTTGATGGAGAGTATCAGGTTCTACTGTACTCTGTTGTTTTCACACTGATGACATGAGAATGACTTTGATGTACGCCTTCTCTGTGATTACAATGGCTGGTTGCAATCTTATCTAACCTCTCATAGTTTTAGACCCCTCAACTTTTGGGACCATCGTAACATCTTACGCTTATCAAGTCTATCGAAGCTTAAGGTCTCATTGTTCTCTCATTCTCATGCATTGTTTTCAGACTGTACGGCCTGTACTGGTGCATGTCAACATAACATTTCAGTTTTTGTCTGCTAAGTAGATGTCAGCATAACCTGGCACAGGTGCGGAAATTTTTTTCCCCCATGCATCTAACCAGATCGTGATGTTGCGCAATTCTTGCTCGAGTTAATAGGTATGAGATGTAGACTATTGCAGGAGGCTAGGGCTATGTCTGTTTGATCCCTTTGAATGAAGTAAACTGGTAATCCCTTTCTTCTATGGGCAGTCTCTCAGAGATTATAAGCAAGGGAAGTACCAGTCCCTAAGCAAGCCAAGCTACTGATGCAGAATAGCTAGAAAAAGAGTGCACTGACTTACAAGTGACATTTGCTGCAGCTATATTTATGTCTTTGCCTCATGTATTAGCATACATACCACTGTTGATTCTTGCCATATCCTCCTCTGACCTCGGCCATTGATAAAATGTTCCACTAACAAATTTTAAGATGTAGATGGTGGCCACCAGTGTTGCTGAGCTCTTACTTAGGGTGCATCTTAAAAAAACAGTCAAAAGTTCCCAAGTAATGTCCCAGCTCCAGTCATTTCCTAGTTGGCTATCGCACAAGAGCTAATAACTTACCCCAATAAGTGACCACAGGGGACAGGTTTGTGAAATGCAGGTTAGGCCAATATAAGAAGTTCTTTAGAGCAATGACGACAAGATTAGATTCATAAAATCATGAAACGAAGACATCTGAACATGTCATGCTTTTATATCAGCAATGTGATGTAACAGCTATTCAACCCTCATCATCAAAGATTTACAGAAGTACAAACGCCTTCCTAACATTTATGCTATGAATAAAATATTTTGGTAACTAAAAGGAAAGTACACATAATGCTGTTGTTGGTGAGTTGAGCAAGCTGAAACAGAGCTGTGTTGCTGAGCACAGGACACATGGGTTGAAGACCAAAAGTAGCTTTAGCTGAGATGACATGTTAAAAATTTATGTCATGAGAAACAAAAACACATTCTTAATACTATGTTCTGGGTAAAATATTTTGATCATTGAAAATGAAAGGAAAGTATGCATCAAGACGCTGCTATTGGTTAGTGGAGCACGTAGATCAAAGAAGACATGGTTCGGAGACCAGAGGTGGCATTTATGAGAAATAAAAACACATTTATCACACTGTTAAGTGTCCAAATACTTTGGTAACCAAAAGAAAAGTATGCATCATAATGCTGTTGTTGGCAAGTGGAGCAAGGTGAAGCAGGGTGAAACAGGGTGAAACAGGGCTGTGTTGCAGAGCACAAAAGATTTGCATGGGTTGAAAGTCAAAGGTTGCAGTAGGTGTTATGTGTCAAACTGTGGTTTTCAGTGTCAGCTGATGTGGTTGGCGTCACGTGTCAAGTAACACAATCTCAGGTCCCCCTTCTTTCCAGCTAAGAACAGTGAAGAGTGAAAGCCAATGTACTCATCTGCTCATTACATGGAACTAAATATAATATGTCAGTGCACAGCATTCACTCTAAACAACCACTCATGGAACCTCGGTATTAAGTACTCATTTAATACGCATACTTTGTTATTAAGTATGCATTTCACATGAATGGCTTCATTATTATTCCACTATTTCCTTATTCAGATAGACCTCGATATAGTATATTTCACAGTAGTAAGTATGCTTTTTTCATGCACCATGGGTATACATAGTATCAAGTTTCTACTGCAGACATACATAGAAACTCCTGCTTCTATGCATCTTAAATAGCCACGTATTTAACCCAGGCTTTATTTTGCAAGTCCTGTCACAACCTTGACTTGTTCTAGAATATGTAATGCAATCCACAAATAATTATTATGGCCTGACGTGCTTAGTGGCAGTGACATCTGGATTTTACTAAACAGCAGAACCTCAGTATAAACTATGGCCTTGGTGCATGGAAAAAGGATACATTATGTTATTGTGGTGTGCATAATACTGAAAGTTCACCTTGTCAGAATTATTATCAACTTGTGCATGTGGTACTCCTATTTAATAAAAATAATAATAATGTAATACACACAAATCTGATCCAACAACATGATAAAAACGAAAGGCAAAACCCAAGGAAATAGTAAACACATTTTATTACCAACAATCTGTTGGAATAACTGGATTTTGAGTAACATATTCTGTACAGTAAAGCACAAAGTTTACAAAGGAAGATATAAATCAAGATGTGTTTTGTTTATAAAGTCTTCTTTGACAGATTATGCATAGGAAGAAATTTACACCTACTATGTACACTGAGATGAGTTGAGAACAGTGAAGCATGCACACCAAGCCATCAACAATATTCATACGGGTATTTAAAAATACAGAGAATGGGGGGAAAAACAGAACATCAAAAACTGTACAAATGCTGTGACAAATTAGAGCATTTTTTTGAAAATTAATGATGTACACTATTAACATTAGAGCATATCAAGAACCAACTTAAGGGAAGGCATAATCCTTTCTTATACATTATGGTGATAACTATAGTGAATGCATATATACACTGCCCTCTTCCAAGTCTGTACACATTGCATGTAAAACTGCGTACCAAAATGCTAAACAGTGCTTGTTTTTTTCTGTTGTAGGTGGTGATCTTAAGAAAACTGCGTCCAAATTACAGGTGTTCCTTTTTCACTAGATTTCACACCTTCTTGATACCTTTAATGGATATCATCACAGAGAAGTATTCAACGTCGCCAGAATAAGTTACACTGGGCTAAGGGAAAGGGCTGCCTTTCAGATTACAGTAATAAGAATTAAACTTACAAAATTAAAATGTCTCTGTAATTACAGCATTAATGTGTCTTAGATGCATGTGTGGTATCTGGTGGTCAAGTAACAAATGTAATTTGATGTAAATTTTTCCTCAGATCACCATTCACATTCACAACAGGAAAAAAATGCATTATTTAGCAATTTGGTGTGCAAATTTGCATGCAAAATTTATTGAATTAGAACAGGGCAGTGGGCACTACAGAAATGCACTATAATATACAATGGAAGGGTAGTGAATCCCTTTAAAACATTATTATCATTTCAAGAGGAATATCATACTGCATATCATGTCACCTCAGCAGAATAACCCCACAACTAACAAAGAAAAATAATGGCAGTTATAAGGTTCTTGCACTAAGATCACAAGTTGAATCACTCACTGGATTCTGAGATTCATGCTACTGTACCATTTTATTCATGACTGATTTACATTTCATAATCCACAATGATTATCTGCTGGTCAGAAAAGTGAGTGATCAAAATATGTATGTACTATATTCTTCCATGAAACAATAATTACTAATCACAAACAATTATCAACAATATCAAGAACAGAATTCAAGCAGATCCAGTGGACCAATTCTGAAAATCCCATGACAAAACTTAATGACAAATACATTCAAACATGCTTATTATCATACTCAAGTGATATTCCTAACTATTCCGTATTAAGCATACAGTGGAACATCAATAGTAAGTATGCCCTTGTTCATGGAAAATATGTACTTATTACTGAGGTGTACTTATTCCTAAGGTCTACCTGAGTAATGAAATGATAGAGCGGTAATGAATCTGTGCATGTGAAAGTCATACCTAATAATGAGGTATACTTATCTCAGTACTTTATATTGAGATTTCACCGTATTTTGCAATCTCCACGGGATTATTTAGACCCATCCATCACTTTTGAATTTGCAAAGTGTTTCAGGGTAGTGAAGGTATTGTATATAAAGTCTTTCCAATGGCATGTTGAGTGTGTATCACCTTTCTATAACGGCAATGTTAAATTTATGATGAAAGATCTTGAGAGCAAGTTAAATTTATGATAAAAGATCTTGAGAGCTGACTATTTCCCCAAAACACTGAGTAAATGCCAATGCAGTGCTCAGAATAATGCTACGTGATAGTAATACTCTACACTGCACTGCAATCTGGTCAGGGTAAGATATTTCTAGCTTGATGTTCCCAAAACAGAACCTTCATACAAAATACCTTCATACAAGAATCAAATGTCCCTCATTTCAAACCAAGAGCTTCACTTTTCACACACAATTCATCTCATGGCTCATAAGACAGTGTGATGTTAATCTGTCAACATTCACAAAGTGAACAGACATACAAGAACTACATCAGTGGTGAGAAAGCATGTAAATTCATTCCATGAAAAGATAATGGACACTTGTCTGAAATAAAGAAAATGCTGCAGATGTAAAAAAAAAATTGCATCCTCTGTTATTGGACGTTGCTTTCTACATACCCGGTGAAACAGACCTAAGGGTAAGTACATGACCAAAAAAAGAAAAAACTCTTGGGTCACTCTGCATCAATACTTCATTCACAATAAGAACTCAGTGATATCTGGAACACAGAACTCATTATCCAACCAAAATTTCAAGCAATTTCAAGTAACACACTAGAGTAATCAGAAGTCATTGCATCAGGAATCTGCTTGCACTGAGGGTCACTCATTTCACTTTCTGTTAGCCTGAGCCAATCTTGCATGTGCATATTGAAGCTGAAAACTGTTGCAATATCTAAACAACTATGCACCACTAGCTTTAAGAAAACCAAATGAATGACTCCTAGCGCAAGCACAGCCCTAGTACAGTGACCTGCCCTTACTAAACAATCTATTATGGCATGTTGTAATAAACTGGACATAAAGAATTTTGTCTTCGAAAGGTTGCTCTGTCATATATTGATATCTTGTAAATGAGAAGATGACAAAAAGACTGTAACTTCTCACTCAAACTCTTGTGTTCATATGATATGGGATCCTAAGTGTACAAATATGAATGCAAAAAAATATATACAAATGGGATGCTTTGTTTCAAGACAGCATGTTATATCACGTCTATTGTTGTTATATGTGCCACCACCCAAATGAAAGGTGACCGTGGTAACAAATTGAAAGGGAGAGACAGGAAAATGAATCCCAAAGTACAGACCTTACAGGGACAGCAAAATGACGAGAATCTTCAGAAAACCAAAAGTCAGATCTGAAAACCAGGGCATTTTAACCAGAAAAGAAAGTAAAATAAATGACAAAGAAACTTCCATACTGAACAGGGACACGCATGTTGATCTTAGTTCCAGAAAATTTTGCCCTTGGCTGCTGCCATTTCTAGACCTAGAGGAAAGTTTGTTATAAAACAAAGCGACCATTACAAACTTTGCCTTTCTCATACTAAACCTACTGCCAACACACCTTCTGTAAAACACTTAAAAACCACCTGCTTAGACAGAAGCATTCTTTAACATAAAAACTCTGAACACACAAACCACCCCTGGAGTTTGACTCAGGACAATTCTATCTCATGTGATGAGGATAATGTGCACACAAAAAAATCATCAGTGAAGCAAAGTGTTATGTGTCATCTATACCTGTTCTGGACAGTTGCCAGGCAGGCTGAGAGAGGGTCTGCAGCAGAATTCAAGGACAGAGATACACGATGCTCATTACAGACATATAACCTGTTGTATCTTTCCCCTGCAATCTTTTACATATCTTGAATGCTTCGTCTCACCATTGGATGGTCTACCACCCAATCCAAGACAAGTAGATTATTTACCTGTATTACAAAAAAGCAAATTGCCACATCTTAACAACTATCTACCACTAGCTCAAGTTAAATGCTGATAAAACTGTTGTGCTGATTTCCAAAGTCACTATCTGTCGAAAGTGTACTACAGTTATCTTAATAGAGGTAAATGTGACTGGAAAAAAAAAAATGATAACATAAAGCTAAAGACTCATCCATACCCTCTCCCTTTTCTCTTTCCCTCAGTAAAGTGTTTAGAGCCACAGCAAGTTGAGATATCAGAGTTTACTGATATGGAATTCTGAGAAGCCAGCCAGCTCTGACATGTAGTTTTTCGGAAAATTCATCATTCTCTCTCTCACTAACTTTCCTTTCACCTATTATCCATACAAATGTACATATCCACACACACACACACACACACAAACATACAATGATCTTTCCTGATCTCCATATGCCAATGACACATAAGCTGTAGTGTGAACAGCAATATCACTGCACGTGGGTGATTTATGAAAACGGCTGACAGGAGCACACCATAATTCATCACGCACAGATGGGTGTAATATGCCCATATTTATGAACATAATAATAGTGAACTTATGAGATGAAATGAATAGAAAGACTTTGGGGTATGGCCTTGGTATTCCTGTACAACAGGATGCATAACATAAGAATGTTATGATTGCATAATAAGAGTTTCTTATGATGCACCACGAAAATATCCCAACACATCTTGTGACACAGCTGATTTATCCAACACTTTTTCTGACATACAGCAAATTTATCCAATACAAATTCTGACACACAGCAAATTTATCCAACACATCTCCTCACACACCTGACATTTATCCAATGCATCTGGTAACCCACCTCACTGGCTTCTCTGAATGATCATTTCAGTAAACAATGTACAGAGAAGAATTAAATTCTTTCTGTTTTGTATATTTCATACTACGCAACAAATGCTGCACCTTTACACTGGGGACTTTCCCCATTTGGGAAAATCCATATTAAAAAAAACTCTTTTAACATTTGATTCACCATTTCACTATAAACCCATGTTGCTGCCTTTCCAGTTACAAGTAATCCTAAAAATGCCACTGATGATTAAACAAACTGTTATGCTAAACGTCACTTTCTGTTTAATGGCAGGTACTTTCACTTTAAGGCCCTGTGGGGCAATGGATAAAAATAGCAGGATCTTATGGGAAAACCTCCAGGTAAATTCTTCATGATAAACTGTACATGTTGTATTCTGGCAGTGTGTTTTGGTGTAGTTTTCTGTAGCATTAAACAGCTCTCCGTGCATTCGCAAAACTACAATCATCAGTGGAAAGCTGACACATAATGACCAGACTGAAAACCGGTTCATTCTTGGTAAATATTACAACCACACTTTTCCTGGAAGTGAGTACCCTATCTCACAAGAGTTCACAACAGATGCACAAACTATTCAAACCCTTTACTTCCCTTATCGATGTGGAACTTGGTAACACGTTTAAAGAGAGCTGCAAGCACCAAGTGGTCCCCTCTACTCTTTATACGAAGCCATTTTAGCTAGCTATCCTCTTCCTCTCTTTACTGAAAAACACTGCACAATTCTAACAAAAGCAATAAAGAAGCATACATATTTTGTAATAATTTCAAAACAACTTTTTCCAAAAACTGTCAACCATAGTCCCAGCACTGACGATGCTGCCCACACTAAAAACAAGACTAAGGGGGAAAATACACAATGCTGTAAAAACAACAAATGAGAAATTGCACAGCCACTATCAATACCCTAGACTTTAACGTGATAATGCTTTCATGGTTCTAGCAACGCCACTTGACTGGGCTTATCATTTATTTTCTCCTCTATTTGTTACACAGGTCATAGAAACACACCAATCAAATGAGCAAGAGAGATTAAGTACCGTACACGTTTGGAGGGAACACACTTACACACAAGATCACACTCAAAGTATGAGCTGTAGATAGATAATCTTGAAATGAAATTACCTTCGGTTTAAAGTTTTCCTGAGTTATAATACTATGCCTGCTCAGACCAACAACCAAAAAAAAAAAAGTATCACCCTTTTCAGCAGTACTAATTCCGCTAAATGTATCATCCACACTCTATTATTAACATATTTTCCTTGTAATTATTGCACTGTCCCAGACATGTAGAGACATCACAGCAAGCCCAAGAGAATTAATGCCCCCCCCCCCCNCTTCCCAAACCATCAACATTATTGGCAGCTATAAAATGAAACTTCCTTTCGGATGAAAGAATTAGAAGACAGGGCAAAGCTTACATCACTATAATTTTATTATTAATTCATTAATTATTAAATTGAAGTTTACAGTTGCACAGTGGACACACTTGCAAATGAGAAATAAAACTGCACTTGCTTTTTTTTTTCTTCCCTCATTCTCATCACCGTTTATGAGCATAACATTTCTTACTTTTGTTAATGTGATTGTTGTTAGCTTCTGTCTGTGTATGTATTCATACTACATTAATGCACAACATACTGTACATGTATATTTCATCCACTCCTTGCAGGATATCTTAAATGTTTATTTTGTGGCTGTCCTACCTCAGATGTTGATTCACTGCATGTGTGAACAATTCTTTCCACAAGAGAGCAAATTAAAAGAACACCTTTCCAAACAAGAGCCAACTAATGAAAGAGAAAAAAAATGGCAGACTTTAAAAACCTAGGATATTAAAATAACTGTGAGGAGACAGTTACATGGCTGTCCCTGTTAGTGCTTGGTATCAAAGTGGTATTTGAAAACCAAAGTTTGTCTTTAGGAGGTGAATGTAATGACTCAGGATTTGGCAAAATCTTACTGTAAACATCTAGTCTCGAAAGTCCACTTAATCTTTCCCTTGCAAAATACAATCACACCAAACATGAATAAACAGTGCAGTCTGCTGGACTCAAACTTTATTTCAGATCTAAAGGTAGTGCGTAACTATTCTCATCCCAAGTCACTTAACGTCAACCCCTTGGAATTTACCCTTCATGGCACAAGGAAAAACACCTTGGCATATCAGTCCAAAGATCACAAGTGCTAGGGCAAACAGTTCCTACACATTTTGTTCGCCTTCTTTTTTCTCTTCCTAAATTTGACATGGCACTTTCAACAATGACTCTCAGTTGTTCTGAGGTCACATAAAACGAATCTCCCAGTCTAATCTGTAACATTACAATTACATGATCTACCAACATGGCAGGTTTTCAAAGCAGTAAGCCAATAAGACTGTAAAGAACAGAGCTACTTATAAGTTCAAAGAGAAAGTCTACAAAGTGAACCTAAGTCATGATATTTACAAACTGTGTTTGGAGTTTTATTGATAATTTCCGTTGAACATCATGGCACCTTGAGGACATATGATTCTACCTTGAAGCCCAATGATTCTTGAAAGCTGATTATTCCATATCTGTGTTAGATATTATAGTGAAAAAACCCAAAACTGCCAGTCACTTGGTCTAAAATCTCCCAGAACTGTCACTCACATTGTCTTGTTTCAGAACCTTGCTAATACCATCCATGGTTAACAATGTCTAACAGACTCAGTCCACAGGGTGGTCATGTAATCAAGGCTTTATTCTGCGTGCTACATTGACCGATGACCTGGCCCTTGTTTATGGAAAGGAAATGGTTGAGACAGCCAAGTTTGTCTTTTTATAGTCTTCATCAGAACAGAATAAAATTCAACAAAGATTCACATGGCTATTCCTCATCACATGAAATACAAGCAAGAATACACATTGAGCTTCTTGAAGAGAAACATGACATAAACTGCATTCTTCGGTAATTTCCATACATGAAAAAAGGGTAAGCTACCATAATATATCACAGTCCCATCGAAACACAAGAAGAAATCAAGCATATACATAAAAATAAAAATTATACCATATTTAATAAAGGGCGAGTTAAAATGGCTCAACACCATGCAATCATGCCATTTTTCCAACACAATTATATCTAAGCAAGATATATTTAGGGCTTGAATAATGCTAGTATTTACTGTAAAGTTTCATGTGAAGGACTGTTTGAAGACTTTATGTCTATCCTGATATATTCCTGTACAAATATTAGAGAGGTGTGCTTCTCTCTGAAAATAATGAAATAAAAAGTAATGGTATGATTTTCTAATGTCCCAAGTGACATTTTCATCATTCAGAACCACCTGCTATTACATTTTCATCCACACTTCAATCTTACTTCAAATTTTCTCTATTCGTGCAAGTCAAATGTACAGTGCAATCTATCACATCTTGTACAACAGAGTTTAAAAATAAAAAAAATATATTTTTTTTTTTTAAAGGACAAATTTTAATCATAAGCAATTAAAATATGTGATGAAAAATTATTCTCAACAAGACTCTCATTTTCACACTATTCACACTCTTGTCAATACTGCTCCTGAGAGATGTATACCCTTTTTCTCTGGGCTATAAAAAATTTAGGACAGACCCACTGATATCTTCCACAAAAGTGGAACAAACCTCAGGAATGGGTTAACTGTGGATATGGGGATCATCTGCGGTGAAGTTAAATATGAGACTTACTAGAAACAATGTGATACAATGGTGTGACGGGCAAGGATATCTTTGAAACAAGAATGGGCACTTTATTTATAAACGTTTTACTGTCACCTTCAATATGAAGAGACTTTTCCATTATTAAGTATCATATACGTGGAAAGGAAATCAGAAGATGGTGTTGTCAGTCGATCGTAATGGCATAGCAGTTTTGGAACTAAATCATAAAGTGTGATAACAGAATATCTCAAAACAGTTTCCAGAATGAAAAAGCTCTGTTTACCATATGACAAAACATTAACTAAACAGAACAGATTCGCACTGAAATATCTTTCTTGATAGTGCAGTTTGCACCCACACTGATGATGTAACACAAGTGGTGCATCCTGTTTAAGTATGAAAAATAGCAACAATACTGCCAGTTATGGTGATGGCACATGAAGTAACATCAGGTAGTTTATAATGAGACTGCTGTTTAAAGAAGAGAACCCTTACGCCAGTATCCGGCTCAGACCTTCTTTTATGACACTAGAAACAATCAGACAGGGCACATCTTTTTGTTTGAGTTTCATCATAATAGTTTCAGCTACACACAGAGTCTGTGATCTACAAAACAATCATTCTGTAGAGGTCTTTGTTCATTATTCACTCACTCTCTCTCTCTCTCTCTCTCTCTCTCTCTCTCTCTCTCTGTGTGTGTGTGTGTGTGTGTGTGTGTGTGTGTGTGTGTGTGTGTGTGTGTGTGTGTGTGTGTGNTTTTTTTATTATTAATGTCAACTGCAACAGTTGCTCCAAACTACCCAAAGGTGCATACTGTTACTTAAGTGCAATGGCCCAGTCTCTGCCTTTTATGTACTTTGCTCTGTTCAGGATTACTGCCACCACTTTGAGACTGTTCAGTGGAACCTTGATGACACACCCAGCCTTCACATCAAGATACTAAAGATGTATTGTCAGAAGTTTTGTAAAATTAAGAGTGCTTTTCATCAGGATTTAAACACCTGAGACTTTTAAATGTGAGTGAGCCAGGCAGGGGTGTGAAATGCCAAAGCTGTGTTAAGGGGCTTTCACTGTATGGTTTCTCTCCATAAAACAGCAAAGACATACTAACTACTGGTCCTTTATTTGTTGAAAACAACACATTATTATATGGACCTGTTATGCAAATCATGACCCAGCTTGCCACCTGCTGACCTTCTGACCTCGCACCATTGGCTGGCAGCAATACCACAACATCTCTACAACAGATGGGAGCAATAGAAGCCCTCGTCGGGATATTGCACCCAGGTGAGAAAATGTAAAAACCATTTACTTAATAGAGCAATTTATGGGTAGGCAGGCAAACATCTCATTATATTAGCCTTCATGGCTATTATACACCGTACAGCCTCCCTACAAAAGTAGTATCAGTACTGAATCTTCATTATTTGAGGTTACTAGGCCCAGCTAAATACACTCAATCCAGCAGCAGAAAAATTCACAGAATTTCTAAGGCTGTGATGAGATTCAGTCAAATGAGAGGTGTTCCATGTCTCTTTCAAAAATTTTGTGGGCCCAGAAAGTCTGAAATGTGTGGCAACTCATGGCATTTTCATGTCTTTCCTGTATAAGTGGATCGACGTGCAGAATCGTTAATAGTTAAACCACATCATATACAAAAACAATCTACATGACTTTCAAGTGCATGAAACACATATCTCAGTTTTATGGCAGAAATCAGGATCATACAGTACTGTGCTACTCAAGTAAAGTGGCTTATGATGAGATAACTACTATCCACTGACAATCTGCCTGACAAATCTGTACGTGATTTTACAGTTGTTTTAGCCATGCTTACTGGAACCATTTATTTCTGAAATCCTAAACATCAGCCCACTGTTTTTATACTGCTCTTACAATTTTTATTCTCACCATAGCTCTCATAAATGTGCTTGAAGACTTCATGTTTCCACAAAACAATGATTGCAATGTTTCTGAGAGACAAAGCCCTTAAAACAGGACTGAAATGCCTGCACAGCAACACTTACAACCACCAATGCTCTTATGTATCTAACCCAACTGATGAGATAAGTACGGTCTACTGACAATCTACTGATAAATTAGGACACATGATTTTACACTATCTGAGCCATTGCTTATTGGAACCATTTCGTTCTGAAATCCTAAATATCAGCCCAATGGTTTTTAAACTGTTCTTAAAATTTTTAATTCTCACCGTAGCTCTCATAGGTCTACTTGAAGACTTCATGTTGCAACAAAATGATGATTGTAATGTTTCTGAAACTCAGCCCTTAAAACAGGACTGATATGCCTATGTAGCAAACACTCATAATCATAAATGTTCTTATGTATCTAGCCCAATTAATGAGATCAGTATTGTCTAATGACAAACTGCCTAATAAATTAGGACATAGGATTTCACAGCTGTCTAAGCCATGCTCACTGGAACCATTTATTTCTGAAATCTAAACACAGTCCAATGGTTTTTATACTGCTCTTAAAATATTAAATCCTAACTGTAGTTCTCGTAAGTCTGCTTGTTCAAGTCGCAACAAGAAGATGCTTGTAATGTTTCTGAGAGACAAGGCCCTTAAAACAGGACCAAAATGCCTGCACCACAAACACTTCCAACCATCAATAATCTCATGTATCTAACCCAGTTCAGCAGCTGTAGATCCATAATGGTAATGTAGCCTTAATTTTAGATTAGTTGTATTATTCTCTAGATCACATCACTCTCTAGAAATCAGAATCCAAAAGTTAACAATCAACAATTATTTATTTTTAGCTTCCATCAAATTATCATTTTTCTCACAATGCCATAAAGTTGTTTTTTATCACCACGAAATGTATAACTGAGCGAACTTAAGAGACCGTTTCTGCTGATAAATGTTCATAAGACAGTCTTTTAACATTCTGATAAATAGCCACTCTTTTGAGTTCTGAAGTCGATATTAACATAGATCTACTCTTCTCAATAGTCCTGACACTAATAAGATATCGTGATAGTAGGCCTACACAGACAGAAACTGCACTGCAAAACGTCAACCCCTGAGGTTAAGGATTTACTTAATTTGTTTGAAATCATAGGAAAGAGAATTAGTGAAGTTTTAAATAAGCCCATTCCATTCAACCACATTTGATGCTAATATCAACTCTTGTTCGTTTATATACTCAGTGTTTGCCATATGATGTTGGGTGACAGAATGACTCATATTATTATAACATGCTAGGGTTATATGCCAGCTATGCAGCTATACTACAGATGCCCACTCACGAATACTTGCCAGGTAGGACAACAAATCTAAAAAACAAAACATAATTATATGACCCCAAAAACATAAAGTTTGCATAATAAAAGATATTGTGCTGGCTGTAAAATGTAACATTATTATGCTTTAAGGGCTGGAGTGGTATATCCCAACATATTTCAGTGCATGAAGATAAGAGAACTAAAAGGCAGAACTTATTAAAGCAGAGAAAAACACCTGTAGGGATGTTGTTGTTATTTTTTTTTGGCAAAAATGTCAATATGGGAACTCTCATACATTTCAGCTTTTCATGTAACCATGCAACAGCAACAACTTGTTTGTAGAGCTGTGACAATTGTATCACTAGAAAGACTGACATGTTTCAGTGCTTCAAAGCTAAATGTAATATCAAAAAGATAACACTGGTTATGCCAAGGTCAGTGCCCCATTTTGGAAATCATTCCCAGGAAAGAAATAGGGGAGGGCCTTCAAGGTTTTCCCCAGAAGTAAAATCGAAATCACTTGCATCAAGACTGATTCTGGTAATGATGCCAGCATCCACTGCAAAAACACAAGTCCAAGATTTTTCAAATGCAATAATTTTAAAGGAGATTCCAACACGAAACTGTGAACTTCAGGAATTTTTGTCTCCACAACAAATTCCAGGAGAACTCCATTAGTTCATGAAATTCCAAGGAATCATATGCACCTTGTTAGGCAACCTGCCTCTTTCAATATGCTGAATGTTTTATGAGTCTAAAGACAGCTCATATTTCAAAGGCAAGCATCAATAAGCTGAAAGAGCAAATAACCATCCATGAACAGTGTTGACAGGGCAGATCTTGACATTTGTAACAGCTCTACATACAAGATTACCAACAAATCACAGCTAATGAACTTCTTGCATTAACATACAAAACAAACCTGGATATAAAACTATCCTAACAATCTCAACTGTGGTTAACCTTTCCTTCATTTCCACACATATCCAAAACAGCATAATGCCTTTTATTCAATTTCACTCTTTCCCTTTCTCACCCTAAATAAATGCAGGTTTTAGGAGGAAAGTACACACAACAAAACTGATGCACAAAATGACTGGAAGCATCTTTAACATTCTCTCCAAATTAATCAAGATGCTCCTAGTGAGAATATGGATACGTATCACATTTAGATTCTCTGAGTATAAAAGACATATTATCCATGTGGTGCAACAGCCCTGTTATCAACACCTTTAAAAGTTAAAGGGAAAAACCAACCAAAAAAAAAGTTTTCTAATACTGCCTTCTGGGTCAATTAATGGAAATTAAATATATTAAAGTATTTTAAGGATTACAAGACTGAAGCACCACACCAACAGCATGTTCTATCTAAGTACTGTGACAGGTTAGTGCCAGACCCCCCCCCCCCCCCCCNCTCACCAAATCAATCAAGAAATCTTTCACGAGATGGCATGGGCTGGACTTGAGATGAAGAACCACCATGTTCTTTCCCTTATGATAAGACAATGAAGTAGTAAGGTTTGGCACTATCCTTCCAAAATACTTAGCTCAATTCTTCCTCCTTGCACATTCACACATGAAAAAAAAAAAAAAAACTTGGGTGCACTCAAGATTGTTTCAAGGGAATCAGAATTTAGTGGTTATCCTCAAATTAAACATTTCTCAAATAATGGTCTATCAGTTGCAAGGGACTATGCTGTGAAATTCTGACGCAGGAGTATCTTTACCAGAAAAGATCCTTATATAAAGACTTTTAGTTTTCAAGTTCAGATCTTTTATGGCCTGTTATGGCAGAGATATGGCATTGCCTGGTGTTATGATCATAGTGTACATTAGAATAAGAATCAGATATGAATTCAGATCAAGATTGTAATGTGCTATATGATTGTAACAACACAAGTGCCAGATGCATGAGTATTTCTTACCATAACAGCCTGTTGAGAGATCTACACTTAAAAAACAAATGCTCTCTTACAGTAAATTTACATCTAATTTTTTCATACTCAAGTCATTTTGTCAAATGACATTAGAGTAGTCATCAGACTCCATCATCTCAAGCTATATTAAGACATTCACCACGTACCACTCGAAGCTGCTTGTATATGGGATTACTTCACACGCACAGGTTTTTCAAGCATAAGCTGCTTGACTGAGAACACACAAACATCATCAAGCTTGTTCTAAAGGAATGTTCCTTGGAATCCTATTATTTCCTGACTAAATGCAAAAAGCCTCTGTGATATATGTTTTCTCCATCAACTGAATGCCCTCCTCCTTCCAAGAGAATGCTGAAGCACCTTTTCACTGTTCTCTGCCAACACATCCATATGGGCATGAAGTAGTAACAGCTGACAAACGCAGTTACATTTGTATGCCAGCCATCCTGTCATCATGTGGATCACACATGGGTCTACCCATTTGCAGATGTTGGAGAGCATGTAAGTCCACACTGGACCCTAGTTACTCTGTCTGCTGGAATTCCTACTGACATCATGGACAAGCTAAATGTCAGCAGGGACAATATCCATGTCCATCATTTTGCCACCTGGGGTTAATACAGTCATAAGTCAAGAAATGACTTCAAAGACTTATGACAGCACTTTTCCAGGCAGCCATTTGTTCATGGCTTCAATTTCAATCAGGAGAACAGTCCATTATTTGTACAATTCAACCTCCTCCCAGACAGAACACTTTCCACAAAGTCTTTCAATCCTGATCAACATCAGATGTGATCATCCATCCCAGAGATGCTTGCCTCTCTCATGATTAAAGCAGCAGAACAGCTACAGATTCTTGGACAAGCCAAAATCAAGCTCCATTTTCTTCACACAAGCCAAAACTCTTTGGATCAATTTTCCCGAAAACAGGGACTATGGCCTTGAATGGCAAGTCTCACTTTTCCATGAAAATGCCACAAGTTGGCACATTCATCATGGCCCCGAGATGTGTAGCTCTACCTGCTCAACTATGAGCATACATTCAATGAGAATGTGCAGCATCCTGTGAGAGGGTCGTCTCCATGAAGAACTCCATTCCAAGATGTAATCTGCAAATCTTGTGGTAAGTTATCAACTTTTCCCACCCAAAATTTAAAAAAAAAAAAGGATCCTGTGTCACTTCATCCACAGTTCACACATCATACATATATGGTTTGGGGCAGTCGGGATCCTTAGATCTGTCATAGGGTTCAATCTGCCATTCTGTGTTGTGCATTATGAACTTAAGGAAGAGTCTGTAGACCGTGTGACGTGCTTTGATCTCCACGGTCATTGCTAGGAAGAAAGAAACAAAAAAAAGTACTCCACAGGTTAGGGTGACCACCTCCTCCATACTCAGCTGTGATTTAGTCTGAGAGATCTGTCCATTGTCCGAGAGAAAGCACAAGACAGTGGCCACAGCGCAGGTTATCATGACAACCAGGGTCAGAAGGAAGATGGTGTGTAGGCATTTGTCCCGGCTGGAAACACGAGGCATGCGCCAGTGGTGGAACTATGAAAGAGAAAGAAGAATTATGATATAATCACCACATCTTTCATCATACTACTGTTTAAAATGGACACTATTCAGGATTTTTTAAAATATTGTGGACAGTAACATCATCACTGGTTAGCAGCTAGGCTCTACTTAGGTGGTACTAGCAATACACAAGAGAGTTCTCAGTGATGTGAATGGTCTTTGTTTTCTCAAGACAGTGTAGCAAACATTTTCTTTGTACAAAGTCAGGGGTAACATGAAAACTCTGCAGTACATTCCAGTGTGCCTATTAACATACACTATCACTTTCACATGACAGAACAACTGAAAAACAAACAACACAAATACACATGCTCCATAAGGAGCTGAAGTTAAGTGAAACAGACAGCCTCAAAACTTTTTTAAAAACAAACTGTCAATAACAGTGTAATACTAGAAATCTTAGGAAACCTGTCCAAGTACAATCTTGAAAAATTTAGCTTTTCCTTATTCTTGTAAGTCTTTTGCTTCATAGATAGGAAATTTAAGACATGAAAACTACACACATAGAAGACATCCACTACAAGCTGATTCTTACTTTGAATCTCTTGTGGCGTACATACACAAACTGGCACAGCTCACACTTCGGCTGCTTCTTCGTCTTCCTAGTTGAGATTTCGATCCATTTCTGAAAAGCAACAAGAGTGGCATGCTTATTATTAACAGATCTGTAAGGTGTGAGTAAGACATAAAAGGAATTAAGGATTGATATTTTTGTTTGACAGAGTCTCTCCCTATAAGATCTACTGTTTCATTCTCAATGATAAAATTTTCTTTGTAAGCTCGTATTTGTCTTGTGTTTTTTGGCCAGTCAGACTAACTTTTTGTTATATTCATTTAAGTCCTTTACATCAGAACAGATAAAAGTCTGCGTGTGTAAGAATCGTTTCATGGCTCTGTAGATATAATAATTCTTAGAGCACTCTTCAGTTGATTTTCATGTGTTAAAGACATATTTCCAGTATTGTGGCAAATTTTCTGTCATATTAGCTTACCAGGAGACAACTGTAGTGCACATATTTAAGGCTGCCGGAGCATCGACATGGGGAGAAGAGAATATCATCGCTGTCTCCAGGGAGCTGACAAATGCGGCAGATGTTGAGCAAATCTGTTCCAGCGTCTGAATCTGGAGGCCGAAACTTCTTGACTGGGAGAGGTGTAAGATTGGCACTAGTGGCACAACTCAGGTTGCTGCCCAAGTGGAGGTTGCTAGAGAGATGAAGACAAAAATAAACAGTTTTGATCAAAATCAGCTGGTAAAAATAACAGTACATCTGCAAAGCCTTAACTGACAATAAACAAATATCTGGATTCTCCATAGTCAGGTCAGTTGTCCTTATCATGCCAGTCATAAGCTAGCCAGACTAACCCATTCCCAAAAATAATTCTGGGTCACACATGGCTCCCATATACACAATTTCGGTTTTGCTGTCTACTCACCTAGCTCGATGTGGAGGTATGTTGATGGTGTGGGTGCTGGTCCTGCAGCTGTGGATGTTGCTGTTGCTGCATCTGTGAATGCTGCTGTTGCTGTGTATGCGGCTGTTGGGTAGGCTCTCAATACGGCTGCTGGTGATGCTGTTGGGGTCAATGGGTGTGGAGAAGTTACGCAACAGCGCCAACATTCTCTCCTTGTCGGGATCCATCTTGCTCTGAATCTCTTCCTCGCTGCTATCTTCGTCACTGCTACTTCCACTGGATGGAACCGTTGGTTCCACAGCACTGCAAAGCAAATAGAAACACAACACTATTAAGTCAGGTTTATTTGCATTTGACAGATCAGAGTATATTTCAGTTTCACAATGGCATCAAACATTTCATAATATGAATTGTTCAGCTCACAAAACTCAACAAAGCTCATATCAGAATGTCCAAAGCTAACTAAATTTATCCTACACTTAATTGGTTAAGTCAGACAGTGATGACATAAAGCATCATAAGAACAAAAGGGGGAAGGGAAGGATAGAGGACGGAGGGGAAGACATTTGGGGCTCATATAATATTTACCAAGGAATGAAACCAAACCTTGCTAAAATCCACATGAGACAGTGTCGGAAATTATTGCAATATTATGCAGTGAATAACCAGCAAATAGAGAACACTACAAGACTGCCTCCTCTGTAAAAACCAAAATATCTGTCAGGTTTATATATGGCATGGCCTAAAGATAACATATCTTCTAGGTCTACTGATAGTGGACAAAGATGTCTGTATTCATATTCCGCTTAATTACAATTCATAATCTGTCTGCTTCATCAATTTTTTCAGAGAGAAGAACACCTTTTGTATAAAATTTGCACACAACTGCCCTCTTAATGACACTGTCTGCCAACTGACAACGATTTCCATGCTCCAATAGTTGCACTTAAACTGAGTTATAGTTTTATCCTTCTTCACCTTCTTTAAGAATAATTTCATTGATAAGATGGGTGGTGATTAAGTTCTACTTTTCATGATTTCACCATTCATATCAAGAGGGTGGTCTGTGCTTGAAGACAAGTAAAAACTGTGTGTGAAAACACTGTCCTAGGTCTACAAGATAATAAAACTTTCCATTGACTAGATCTGAAATTTTTCCAAAATAAAATTTCCATTGTAAATTTTCCACAGCGTGAGCATAAATGAATTTGGTATACAGTGGAGAATTTAATAGATATTTCACACATGAGGTTGTCATACCTTCTGGATTGTAACCCTCTTGAAACCAAGCCATGCAACAAGCAGAAATATGAAATATGGTCAAACTTAATTAGATCAGTGTTCAGCAATGGCGTGGACTCTGGGTGTCAGCACTCCATTACTCCCATCCCCACCCCCACCCCCATACACACACACACTTCAGGACCCCAGTGTACGCCTCTACTTCCACTGAGCCAAACAGCAGGCTCACATAACACATATGACACTTTTAAATCATCGCTAGGCTACATGAGCGCCTCCCCCCCCCC
>JAWQUT010000035.1:804967-820810 GCA_033807755.1 Ellobium chinense
AACTCTTTCTCAACAACCATTAATTTGGGCAATTATCTAGGGACCATCCAACCATGTGCTTGGTATAGTGTCAGAGTCACAGTTTGGAAAGAGAAGGCAAACATGAGAGAGTTCCTTGACAATGATGTCTAGGGAGTGTCCCAGACATGCTTTTTCCTTCCTAACCCCAACACTAACTTAATATCAAGAATATCTTGATAACATCCTCTCCATCCCCTACCCACCCCCACCCCCTCCAAAAAAAAAAAAAANAAAAAAAAAAAAGTGAGTACGCCTAGACTGAGTGTGCCCTCGGCGAAACTAAAGTTATCAGTACATAGTAGCCTAACACATTTCAGTGCAAGACAAAACGAAAGCACTACAAAATCACTGCTAATGACATACGTGATATTCTCCGCTCTACGTGACGTACCAGCTCCCTCCATGAACATCAGACTAGACTGAATACAAGGCGAGGGCCAGAGTATTTATGCTGGTCGTATCAATGTCGTGAGCGCGATATGCCAAAACACATCAACTAACACATAATGTTTGTCACAATAAAAAGAAAACACTGCACACGCGATGCTGCAACACAACCTTCAGTGACTCTTGACCTACTGAAAAATACAACTTGTTTCGATGAACAGTATGGCAGCTGTTATTTTTAACTTTTCACATAAAGAAACACTGTTGGAAAGTGATAAAGTTAAAATCATCTCCAAAAATAGTCCCGGAAATCGCTGGCTTTCTAAATCCTTCCAACCTAAATAATAGTAAGGTCGTCTAGCTTCCAACGCTGTAAAAAATAAGAATTCTGCCTCTTGCAAAAGCTGCGCAAAACAATCATTATTACCAAAGTAATATCTACAATTCAGATACATAATTTTACATTTGTTTACATAGCTCTAGCCTACCAGTAGCCAACACAACATACATCATTTACATTCTTCAGTTATGCAAACAAAATCTCATCAGGAGACAAACGCATTCAACAACAGAAACTGATAACATGGTCTTTATTGGCCAGCTTTATCGCTGCTCTAGGAATTTTATCTGAACATGCAGCCTCGAAAAGACTTGAAAAGTGCCACTTCAAGTGTGCCGGTTTCAGATATGGAAAGGTGGGTAACTCCTGCTTGAACCGGAAACTGATGATGAAAGAATGGAGTAGCCTACTAGCAGCTTGCGCAACTCCTGATTGCGACTTCTGTATTTACAACCATACTTTAATGACATGTAAACAGTTCAATTAAATAGAACTTAAAGCTCTTCGCCCGCCCGCCACGGAACATAATTATTGTGGGAATACCAACAACCAGATCAGACTGATCTAGTCTACCTGGTCTAGTAGACAAATGCAAAATGAAAAAGAAAAAAAAACCCCTCAGATGTTGGTCTAGGGGGCTTGACTATAAATGAAGTTCAACCCAAACCCGTCGAAACTTGTGACAGGTCCTAAATCTGCATCTATTTCGGCAAATCTAGCATGGTATCTGCACTGGGTCGGAATATCTGAGCTAAAATTAAGGCCGATGACAAAAAAAAACAAACAAAAAAACCCGAAAAATGTTGCTACAGCCTGAAAACTTACATCACTCACTGTATCCGGCGTTTCCGGGTGTGGACCGCTTTGGTCACGTGCACCATAACTAGAGCATCATTTTGCACTTTGGCGTGCAATCTTCCATGCCAATTCCTACAGTCGCACCAGAGTTGCCGCTGCATATCAAAACCTGTTCAAGGCAAACTATGTAATATCCTTTACTTATTTCTTTTTTTAAAATCGGTTTACATTGAACACTGGTATTTATTTTTTATTTTATAAGTTGTTTGCCAAAGTGCAAAATGGTGCATTAGTCGTGAAGATATTACCCGTAGCACGTGGCCTTTGGGGTGCGCTTCAAAGACCTCATCATTGTAATGTGTATTTTGAAAAAAATGTAGACTAATGCCTCTACTGAAAACAGACCAAACAATTCGGCTAAAAGAAATCCACGTCTTTCTATCTCCCATCCCCCCCCTCCTCCCACACACACAAACTAACACCAAGTTAGCTCTAGACATGCTGACGACATACATACTCAGTAATATAATATCAGAGGGGACAACCTGCCCTGCGAACTACAAATAACAGATAACAGCAAGAAAAACCAGATATGATGTCATGACACGCTTTCCCGGGAAAGAAAGAAAACAACGTAAATCCTTTATCTCGCAGTTGGCTTTTATTTTGTTAACATTGTCCCAGACATCATGCCTGAAGGGACAGCCAGCTCTGCCCGTATTGCCACTTGCACCGATTTACCTCAATGGTTGAGTAAATAAATGACGTTAACAAAAGCTATTTCCTCCTACCTCGGGGGGAAATCGCTTTCCGTAAGTTGTGGGGAAAAAATCTTGAAATTAAAATGGCTAAAATGTCTGATTTTCTTCTTTTTAACAATAAAATGATAGAATTGTTTTTCTACTAATTTTGCTTCAACATCGTGCATGGGAGGGAGGAAAATGAATGATTCTCACTGTTAGGGCAAATGCACCGATCAGAGTGGCAACACTGAGCACTGCGGACTAGTTTTTGAAACGACACAATGGTGCGATAAACTAATTGTGTTGTCATTAGGGATGATCAGAGGCAGGGGCGGGACCGGTTCAGTCTGGATAACTCTGCATCACAAAAATAAAACAAGTCAGCGAGTTCGCCAAACTGGATCTAGATCTATCCGCTCACTCATCTGTCACAACAGATTATCATAAACTCTATTTATATTAGGCCCCTATGTTGGCTGTATCGATTTCATAGTTAGGATGAATCACTCGTGGACAGCAGACCTAGACTTGAACCTAAACAGGTTGCTGGAAAATCTAATTTATATTCTAATCAGATGCAGGTATCAAACCGCCCAGCCATGATGGCACGCTTTATATTTTTAAGAGCTATCCCATTTTAGAATTACTTTTTTTTTTCTTGCCCAGTGAATGGTACACCGACCTAGCTGGATATCTAGTGTTGACCGTTCTTAATTAGTCAACCCCAGCAAAGCTCACTTCCGGTTTAAGAAAAATAATAGTGTGATTGCATCATCAAATCTTGTCACCGAAAGCAAAAGATGCATCAGCAAAAAAAAAATAATAATAAAAAAGGCCAATGTAACAAAACAAACCAGCCAATCATATTTTTCTAACAATGGAGGAGTGGAAAGCGGATGTGATGATTGCTGGAGTTGTGGCTTGCGATGCCAGGATGACCGTATATATGCATAATAACTGAGAGTGGTCTACGCAGGATCAATTAGCCTTTTATGTACAATATCTTTATTAGCTTGGAGAGCGAAATGTATATTGGAACAGTTGTCCAGTTCCCATGAGAAAACATGGCGTGGACTGCGAGCATTTTTATCAAGAATACAATAAATTTATGCACAGGCAGTCACAATCTTAACTGGTTCGAGCCAAGTCCGCAGCCTCAACAACTATATTCTCCCCCCCCCCCCCCCCCNACACACACACACACACACACACACACACACACACACACACACACACACACACACACACATATATATAAAATATTAGATTCAGTCATGATCATGTCAGAAAAAATCATCATACAAGTTGGCTGCCAGAAGCCAGGCCCGTAACCCAATGCAGTCCAATGACAACAATAAGCAAAGAGTCACAAAGCCCTCCACGTAAAAAAATGCTGACATCATAAGACACGCCGTCATAAAAGTTCAGGATATTCATAAAACACGCTTGCACATGTAATTTCATGGTGTTTTTTTTTTCTTTTTTTTTCTCCCCTCATTGCAGTTCCACATGTCAAAAAGGACATTTCTTTGAATCTGTAGTAAGCCCCAAGTCATGTTACAAAGATTTCTCCTTTTTCTCTGATGAATTTCATCCCTAAATGCATATTTACGCGCTACAACATGGACTTAGGCTGCCAATCCATTACGGTATTTCCCCATTTTATACCCAAGTACAGCCTACCACAAACATACTCTTTTCACTTTGGAATTAGTTGGGCGGGTGCAGGTTTTGGATGAAGTAAGAAGGTCCTCCAGGTAACCTTGTACTCGCATAAAACTACGCACAAAAAGCCATTTCGGCTTAAACCAGTTACACGCAAATGTCAAAGTTAATAGCTAGAATGTGTCAAAGCCAGGGAAAGCGCTCAAAATCTGAAATGCGCCTGGATACATACACACGCACGCACATACGCACACTTGCACGCACACCATCACAATACAGTAAACTAAGAGCCAGACATTACAAAACTCTGTCGTCTAACTTTCTCCAGTCCGCTTCCTTTCTCTGCCCCATCATCATATAAGAAAATATAAATAAAATTGCAGTCAAACTTTGACAATAAAAAATGCTTCTGTGATTGGTTAATGTCTTATTAATAAAGCGTACATAATTTATTAGGGTCCACTTCAACAATCAAATTTTAGAGGAATAATGAAGCCTGGCGCACGCACGCACGCAAACACACACACGCACCCACGCAAACACACACACATGAGATATATCTAATATCAGGAGTACTTAATATCGAGGTCCCGCTATATCAAGTCTCTCTCTCTAAAAAAAGAAAGGAAGACAAACACTACCCTGAACAAAGTTCATTCAATATCATTTTAAACATACCCAAGGAAACCTGCCCTACGCAATTCCGGATCTGTCAAAGGTTTCATTTTCTTTACGCTGTTTGTTCCTTCTTTTGCGACAAAAATACTAAATTTTAAGGACTCTATCTGTGAATCGATCATAATAATATACTGTAGATGCACTATAATCATGTTTATGCACAATATGTCTGTGGGGTCGACAAAAACATAAAAGAAAGACAACAGTCATGGAAATCTTTGGCGAGTACCTTGACAGTGACATAGCAAGCATTTCTTTTCTTTCGTTATGGTAAACCTAGAGAAGATCTACAGTAATTATTAGTTCAATTCGTTTCATACTTATGGACCCCCCCCCCCCNCCCCCCCCTTCCTAAATCCCTTCCAAAAGCCAGCAACCGTTATGCAAACATTTGGCATAATATTAGGCCTGTTTTTCGTGCATCTGAGAAAGGTGAGTAACAAGTATAACATTAAACAAGAACGTGGGCCACTACTGACCAGGTGGAAGGTTACATGCCTCTCTTCATCACTAAGCTACATTACACAACAGTCTTGACATAACGAAAGTAAACATGTAGATCTACCCCGAGATAAGGTAAGATCTGTCTTGGAATGACCTTTGTGTTTTGTACCTTACAGGAACGCTCAACATTTTTTTTTCTTTTAGGTTGTTGTTCTGTATCCTAAAGCAAGGCACACTGGCTCTGGCTGACATATGTAATGAAAAGGTTCCACTATTACCAAGGCAACCACGACACTGACTCATTAAGTAATGACCACAATATATATGCGATGGCATCAGTCCATTATTTCCAGTGTGTGGTGTGTTCTTGTAAATAATGGTGTGTATTTGGGGGTGAATAATGGTGTATAACTGGGATTACAGCACCAGGACGAGTTTTTGTAGTACAAGAAGCCGAGGTTGTTCATGTGTGTTTATTCATATTCAACTACTGGCCTATTATTTTAATTTTAATAATCAAGACTAACAGCACTATGTGTTTTGTTTCCTAATAAAGTTTACCACCTCTACGCTGATAATAATGACCTAGTGGCGATAATCCACAATGAGCGATGCCCCTTAAGCTAACACAACCATCTGCTCATCCCATTTCAAAGAGGCTGGTTTCACACCTAGTCTTAACTCACATACCGCCAAACTACATAAGTACCTTATATCGACTGGTCAGACTGCAAGTACCTATTATCGATTTTGAATGATTTGGGGAAGGGGTGTGACCGACTGTATATACGTATTCACTTTACAAACTACAGACAGAATACATTCCAGCATGGAAGCACACCCACCAATCGAAAATTTTAAGAGTTTTACATACTCCTCGGAAGTTAAAATAACACAAGGGAAATAATTTCAACCTCTTCGGTGTACCCCTTTAATGAGTTACGCAATTTTACATGCAGTACAAAGAATTAATAACTTTAACATAGAGATGGTCTGATCTGTACAAACGGCACACGAAAACGCTGCACATTCATAACTTACGGGTCCTTCGTGCTCGAGTTTAGAACACGACCGTTAAGGTTCGACATTCCTCATCAGACTTAACGCAGAAAGTTTAGCAAATATGTCATCACACTCACACAGACTTGATATTCTAGGCAACATTTATAACTTTACCTCACTCCTGAGCATTCTGACATCGCGTTACTGCGGGCACAGCCAAGCAACCACAACACAACCCCTCGCAGTAATATGCCGATTAGACTATGCGTGAGCACAATCTGACACGTTCAGAAAGTGGGTCATCAAATGAGATCGGAGGCCCTTGAATCCCTACCCATCCTTTCATCGATCATTTATTCATCCTTATCTCCCGGCTATCCATCAATCCAGCCATCCCTCCCCTCCATCTTTTTGTTATAAGATTACCCCCATATTATTATGTACTACGCTCGCGAGTGAGAATAAGGGCCAGCTACATATTGTAAGACATAAAGTAGAAAAAGAAAATCAATGGCAGGCCTACGTGCGTAATACTGCTGTTGAAAAAAAAAACAAAAAACAGTCGAATGCGTCTTTCCTGAATCTGTTGAGTGCGAAAATTGATTCCACATATCCTTTAAGTCAAGGAAGACATTAAAAAAAAAAAATTCAAACGACCTAAAATCAGGACCTAAAAACCTGATTCAAGAAAAGTGTCGTGGAATGCGCGATTCAAGCGTAGGGAAATCCAACACCGCAGACCGCTAGATCATCTGTTTCAATGAACTCAGTATTTTGCCAGACTTCTGAGGACCAATACAAAACAGGCCGGGAAAACAATGCGACAGGTCACACGAAATAAACAGCCTTATATAAATGAACAAGCCTATCCCCCTTCCGGCAATGTCCCTTGCGTTAGAGATGTTCACTTAAATTTGTCACGACAGTTGTTTTAATATTAATTATTATAATTTCACTGCTAAAAACAAAGTCAAAAATAAAAGTCCATTTCAATACAAAAAGCCTAATGAATGGGAACGTGCTGAAAACAATGTCACCTTGCTCCACACAAAGAAAAAAAAAAAGGTAACAAAATTGACTACTGTACTTAATTCATTACCTTCATTTTAAAACAATACCAGAACTAAGTTAGCCGGTGATCAGGTCAACATAACACTATTGTTAAAGTGCACACAAACCCTGCAAGATAAAAGTACACTGTGGATAGCTGTTATTTACCTGTTAACAGTTTTCACCATGGTAACTCATCAAACTCCTCGGAGCGACTTTCAGAAATCACCGTTAGTAAAACAAAAAGAGTTTGATGATAATCATTTAGAATGCAGAACTCTAACGGCACTAACGCTCATAACACTGCTGCGGGATGAGAACTGGACCAACTTTTCGGCATTTCTGAAATATTGTTTATCTGATACGAAAATCCGGGCAACGCGCAGATCGAGTGACGAGTGGAGAACGCGTTACGCGAAAGAAGCATCCAATGAAGGAACGAGAGAGAGAGTGAGAGAGAAAAGAATGAGAAAAGAAAATAGGTCAGCGAGATAAGTAGGCCCCCGCTTCCACCTGAGCTCATATCCTAAAACAGGGGCGGCAAGCGGTGGCGGTGGTGGAAAGTTGGGAGGAATAACACTGCAGAGTTCAAGGGTATGATGACCTCTGACCTAAAAAAAGCAATGCAGAATAATCGATTTCACAACAGGGTCTTAAAATTTACATGGTTATCACTCTATAACTACACAAACAATTCAAAGGAGCGTATAGTTACTCTCAAGAAAATTATTCTAAGAAACAGAGAGAGACACCACATAGCTTAGACTCAGACTCTACAGATTTGCATGACTCTACCCTAATACTAATTGAGGCAAAGTAACGAAAGTACGGAGACAGATCCACGGCAATTAAAATACAACTGAACAGCTTTCTTCGAATGGGTTGGGCCCACAAAATGTTGTTCGACATATCCGTGATTCCAGAAAAAAAATGCAGATTGCAGGGAAAAAAAAACAACAACCGAAGGTTTGGTTCACAGAAGCTTTTGATGTTGAAGAATAAGTCTATGCGTTCCAGGTTCGCTCGTTCGACTTTAATTTGTTGATTTAATATTGGAAACAGCAACAAGTTTTCATTTTCTTTATACATAGAAATAACAGAAATTAATATTAAAAAGGGTCGGTATAATGAAATACAATATAACTGTGACACTAACATTCTGCAGCTGGGGTATTTTATTCAGTAATCTACAGGATTTAAACATTAACAAGCTCCACGCACGAGTTTCACTTTATTTCCAAACACAGATCTCCGAAAATCTTGCATCGTGGTCATGTTGGCATGAAAACATTTCAATGGGTGGATGTGGTACTAACTTTTTTCTCTCCGAAAAGTGGACCCCCCCCCTTCCCCTCCATCCAATCCCTTTTGGTGCCACCTCTTCCCCTTTCCCCGCTCCAAACTTCATCTGTCATCTCCATTCCTGCAAATGATGACCACTGACCTATTGACATGCATGGGTAAACGCGCTGAAAGATGGAAAACCAAAAAACAAACGCTTTCTAAAGCTACCTATAAATTCGTTCTCTGAACTCTTTTCAGGCTTAGGAAAGTTGTATGGCTTCGCCTACAGATAGACGACATTCTTTATGGTGAGAATTTTCAAAGAGCTTTAAGCTTAGAGCAACAGGTATCAAAAGGAAAAAGGATGCCAGACAAGTGGAATGATGGCCCCACCCAACGTGTTCTTTCTGTGAAATGGTGCGTGGCAACACGCAAAGTCGTACCCCGGTAGTCTGGTAGGAGATGTACACATGTATTTATGTCGCATTGCACCGACTATGAATGCACTTAGAAGAAAACCTGGGAATTCTTTGTACTCATAAAACAGGTATTTCCTAAAACAAACTTCTCTTACGTGACTGACAGTGTGTACCCACGATTCAAGATGGCGATTCAGGTAATATCGGGACAGGCAGTTTGTCGTAAAGGGTAATTCTGGTCCTCTAAGCCAGCCCTACTGGTAACTAACTACAAATGATCATGACTATGGACAATTCTTTCTTAGATGATACTGGAAATGAGACACGAGTGGGCCGTCTCATGTTTGTTTGGTTGCATACAACACACGAGGAAATGGCATGCCAGAGCTGTGCCAATGACATCAGATGTTTTGAAATTTCCCGAGTGCTTTTTATATGGTACAAAGTACTTGGGACTTTTGAAAGAGAATGTGCGAAGCAGAAAATTGTGTTAAATAGTGTTCGTGTTAACAGCGCTCCATTGTACATCATATCATTATGCACATAAAATTAGTCGAACTTTCCCCTCATGACGAACAGTAAAAATTATTGTAAAAGGGTGAACGGCCGGTAGGTCCTGTCCATATCTCCTCATGCTGACTACTGTACATACAGCATGAACCGGGTCAAGATAGTTAACCTATTCATGTCTCCCCATAGGCCTACTCAACTAAGTGATTGAACTTGGCAGGCAGGTCAGATGGTGCTTTACTAGCAACTACCAGGTAGCCACAACCATAAAATGAGCGTGACGTTAATGTAGAGGAAAAACGGTTCACGCCAGACCAAGCTGGTTACTTTTCAGGATTTCTGCTTCTATTCAGTCTAGGCCTAGGTCCTTGCCTCTTTTTTATGTAATCCTCTCCTACTAACAGGTAGCTCCTGGTAGTAGAGATTCAATCATCATGACACTGAGAAAAAGCGGGGGAAAAGTTGTTTGGTTTTTGTTGGTTTGGTGGGTTTNNNNGGGGGGGTGTTATCTCATCAGTTCCTACGTTTTTTAGCCTAGCATTTCTGCTGCGGAGACTGCTGCTATGTTTGGCCCAGTTTTGCTCTAGTTATACGCCTTCCCTCCACTCCCTCCGCCCCAAATCATTTCTTAACTAAAACTTAAATTTAAAAACAAAAAAAAGATTCGTAGTTCTATGCAATTTTTTAACATTAAAACATCCCCCTTTTATTTCAGAGTTAGCGGTGCACGTGTTTTCCCATACTTAAGGCTATGGATTTGCCCTTTTGAATCAGGAAACCTGTGACATTTACAAGGGTCATGAATTCGAAAATCCAGTACAAACAAGAAAATTGCCATCCATGATTCTCACGCTATTAAAACTTCCTACAAACAACCATCTCTTGGGAGATTGAAACAACGCCGATGTCCTAGTAACAAATTTATATTGATCTCGATTCCATTTCCTAATGACTTCAGTCCAAAGGTTTCGGTGACACCTGGTCTATGTATAACAGTACGATTTATATCCATTTTGCTGTTAACGCTGAAACAAAACAGAAAAAAAAATTGCAGTTTAAAACTATCAACAAAACTATGACACAAAACAGAAAAGAAATTGCAGTTTAAAACTATCAACAAAACTATGAAACAAAACAGAAAAGAAATTGCAGTTTAAAACTATCATGACATGACCTGACCCACATACACTGTATTTCTTTTCATTTTACTAGCTAAGCCCATCATGCAAATTTGCGTGGATGTTTATATCTTCCAAACATCTGTTAATTCCTTATCATGCTTAGTTCGATCATGATTGCCTCTTTACCTTTCTTTTTCCATTGCACTAGTCTATTGCTACCGCCAAATTAGAGGCAAGAAAAAGATAAAATGCCCATCTATTGTTCTTGAGGCCAGACGCCCTTAGAACAAAAATGCAAATTTGGGAATATGGCCTTATAAATGACAAAAAAGACAACTTGGCAGCACTGCGAACCTACATGGTATCTTTCACGCACCTAAACAGTAGGTGCCTCTAACTCGAATTATAAGAAAATGGCAACGCAGCGGAGAGGCTTCCCGGGGTCGTGTTACTTCACTAATCAACTTCTATAAAGTAAAACGAACCAAACAAAAAAAAAAAATGGAAAAGTCAGCTGAAGTAAAAGAATTTTTTTAAAAACTAAAAAAAAAAAAAAAAGGATTAGCTTTGGAGGAGTGCAAAAATAACCTAGACTAATTACGGCTCTTCAAAATCGAACGAGCTTTTTTTTTTTTTTGGCTGATTAATAGATTAGGCCTACGCTCTAGACTAAATCACAATCTGTAGCGAAGACTCCTTTCCATATTTTGCATGGGTAGAAAATTTATTACGCAATAACGAAAATGGGCTGGAGTTGTTGTCGTCTTCATACTCGATTTCCCTCGCCACAACCTGTCCACGACTCGGGTACGTGACACCTGTACATTCATTCTGAGCCATAGAATTCAACAAACAGAGGCGTTAAGATTGAGAACCATCAACGGCCAGCCATTAACACATAAAACTAGCATTAGCCGTGCCATTCATCAATTACTTCCATGCCCAGTTTTTACCAGTGAGGCAGTTCCTCCCAATCCCTCGTGCAGACTTAAAAGAAAATTAAGCATTACCTGTCTGGCAACAAAATAATACATTAGATAATTACGTGGGTCACATCTCTCACATAAATCTAACACAAACGAGGGATTGTCAGTAATTATTTCTCCATGTATCTACTTTTTTATATACATTTTTTTTAAATTAAAAAGGGAGCGAGCAGATACAAACAGATGCTGGCTCATTCAAGGGAAGGCAGAAGAATATAGTGCTTAAAAAAAAAAAAGAGAAATCCCAACAATATGTAAGCCCTTGGTGCATGGAAGGAGTTTACAGTACTACAGGCATATTCATAGTCATGATCTATGTGAATCTTAACATAACAAAATGATAAGGAAATGATGCATGTGAAATTGAGGCGTATTCATAGTCATGATCTATGTGAATCTTGACATACCAAAATGATAAGGAAATGATGCATGTGAAATTTACACTTAATAATACGAGGTATACTTATTAAGTACAGCTCTTAATATCGAGGTTCAATGTGAAGCGACAGTCACATAGAGTCTCAGCCACAGTGGATTTGTATCTCACTATACCACAGATCCTTCATCATCTCTCTCTCAAATTTGTCTCTGGAGCAGTTTCTGAGCTATACCTAGCTTTTTCTGAATATTTGCGTGTGTCTGTTGATCTCAAGAGACAAAGATGATGATAAACAGCAAGAGGAGAAACAATCCAAGTTTGCCTATTCATGTATTTGCAATTGTAATACTCTAAGTCTAAGACTGTAACATTAGACAATACCGTTTCTATGTACCATTCCTCCCTTCCCCTGTTTTTCTTCCACAACACAAACGAACAAACAATGTCTAGGTTGAAACTAGCAACAACAACTGGTCGCAACTTGAAATTTTAAGACAAGCAAATTGCGATTCCACTGCAAGTTTCATACAACGAACCAACAACGATCATGCTCTGTATGGGTCAGGGCGATATGCTGTAACCCTTCATGAATAGTAATACATGTACATGTAATTCCATTGCATGCCTCTATCTTCTAGTCAGAAGACTATGCAGACACGATACATGATAACTCTTTTTTGCAGAATAAAAGCTGAATGCATCCGAATGTTAGAATTCTCTCCCGTGTCTTTTCAACATCCGGTGAGTATGCAGGGGATGCTAACTTGTTAATAAATTCGACCTGTAGGTAATGACAACTACACGGACACAATAATGAACACACCACAACAAAGATTTCACTGACAACGGTTCTAATCTACGTAAAGTATTTGCATGCAATACCCAAGACAATTGAGTCACGATACCCGTGCAATGTTTAAATCCTGTTAATGCAATTACTTACGAATATGGTATTTCCATTGCAGAGTACCTGTGGAAGAGTTTAACCCGTGAAGTTATGTGACACCTGAGAAGCCCTGGTCTAGTCAGGAAAACGCAAACTCTTGTATGGAGTGAAATTCAGATGTAGCTATGATGACTAAGATACCTGTTGTCCGTTCGCCAAGAAATATCACAGAAACCAATAACTGTTACTTGGCTGCTAATTTTATTTGGACGCTAAGAAGGCAACAGATCACATAGATCTATTCAGCTTTCGCGTTAATTTGAAAAAAAAAAAAAGTACATGTAGCCTAAACTTTATTGTACGAAGTCGGTCAAAAATTAGGCCGCAATGCACTCTTCTGTATCTAGCTCTGCACCGCTATCAGGAGTCACTGACCGCTTCTTGAACGAAGATATATGTTTTCCGTGATAATCTTTAATTCTAGCATGGAATCTCTTCAGACAGGCCTGAGTAATGCAGTTGCACACAATAAGAATGTCTATGAACAGCAACCAAATGTACACAGATCTGGGTATTCCTCACTAAAACTGGTTCCCAGGTTTCCGAATGGAAGTATAGTAGTTCACTGTGGCTTACAGTCCACTCAGGCCAAAGGAGAAACTTTCCTAGTAATGTTCAACTAAGATAATCAGAACACGTCAGATATCTTGCACTAATGTTGTTTATGATCATGAAAATATTTCAGAAATCCCGTAATAATTGAGTGTCCAGTATTTCGAGATAAGTCCCAAAAATATGATAATGCGGCCACGCAATGCTTGAGATGCTTTTGCTTCCATTCCTTTATATAAATCCTAAGACAACACCAAGTGACCTCATCACTGTAACAGTATCGCAATGAAGACAAACATTCAACTGAAAGATAACATGCCCCGAATTAATTTTATAGTCTCCACCTGGAGGGAGGCGACCTCATTAATTCGTCCTGCTAAGGTCGGGCCAATCTTCTTTTACCCTATTTGCCCGAGCCAAACGAAATCAGGTCAGGTTCAAACCGCCCCAGCCCACCCCTGCGTCACTGATCGCCGCACAGTTCGTGAATAATTTAGTTATTTTTTACGTCTCTTCTTGAATGCAAATAATGTGTTTATTGTCACACCTAATTAAAAGAAAAAAAAAAGGCTCCTGCACGACCCTCAAGCGGCACCGCAAGGAATCATGCTGAAATGTGACCGTAATAGAAAGATACCCATACTCTACTGATAAATATATGTACATGTATATTTGGCATAATCCTGTAACATAGCAACACTATTAAACTATGCATACTACACAATATTATCTATGGCCGTGCTATGCATATATCATCATTCTTCTCGAACAAGACAAGAGTAATGGTGAGACCAGAACAATCTACCGAACAAACTGAGTAGCCCAAGTTCGACTTTTTAAAAATTCCATTTACTGTGATTCACTCCATGCATGTAGCCAACACTGTCCATGACGACCCAAAAGCCCTCGTAGACAGGGTTTCAAGAAACCAGATTGAAGTGGACTGATCATCTAACCTGTGTCATGAATACTAATAATAACGATACCAGTCCTTGAAGAACCAGTCGTTGGAAAGTGCAAACCAGCCGGCACTTGATGCAAATTTTCAGGGGGCTATTCTTCATCTGGTAACATCAGGTATGACCTATAAAGTCACAACACACCGGGACAGTCCAGTCTGGAACTAGTGCAACTAAATTAAAAGTGCAATTATACTATAAATAAAGCTTTAAGTGCACGAGTTCATGTAACCTCTTTACATTTCATTACGAAGCCGCTATACGCATAAAATCTGACATGCCACCATTTTCGTCTATGCCGAGTTGCGTGGCGGCCTTCGTGTGTTTATTTCTGAGAGAGTTCATATTTTCAAAACGCAATTCTTCTTTGTAAAAATTCGTACAAATGGAAGTTGCCGATTTGATTCAGAGTTTGCAGCAACACAGGCTACCTCCTTTGACACTGGACGAACGACACACTACCTTCGTTGTCAGCTATCAGTATACTCCGTATAAGAAATTCACTCTTTAGTAATGTTAGGCTTGGAAAACTGATGCTGTTCCTACTAGTGTATATGAGACTGTCTTCACGTTAGTATATTTTGACCGAAGGGTGAATGACCTGAACATATACCGTGTACATCTTGAGACAAACAAAAAAAAAAAAATGAATACTAATGTGAAAATTGTTGACAGAAAATCTTCCACTGGTGAGAACAAACCAGTAACATCTTGCACCAAGGCGTCAATTACCCCATCAATTTCTCCATGTCAGACGTCAACTTCAGAAATAGACTTCATAGTATCAGGGCAATGTTATGTTTGTACCTTATATGACCACAAAATTCTGTACCATCATTTTTACAATGGAAACAGTTATCATCCCATAATGCAGATCATATAGGCTTATTTAGGAATATAAATACTACTTTTTGCGCACAAAATAATGAAAGCTTTTGTTCAAAATGGATATTTTTTTTCCTTCCAATCGCCCAATTAATCAAGAAAATGTTAGCTCATCACGCAAAGGATAGCTTCAACCATAAGTCTGATCTGGCTCAAAATATCCGCTGCCCATATTTTTATCCACCTCAGGAAAAGATATCATCTGGCAGGGGTCTACAATAAATGACGCGGTGATGAACGGTTGGGGCGGGGGGGAGAAGAGAGAAGAGAAAGAGAAAAATACCCATAACGTATTATGTAAGCGCATGATTACAGTATAAAGTTCAGGTTGATACTCAGTCCAGCGCAAGAGATGACGTGACCATGAAGAAATACAAGAACAAGCTTACTGCCAAATTTATTATACACTGTACATGGCAACCTTTGTAACAAGGGGAAAAAAATGTAGAGATCAAGACGCAGGCAAAAATTTTCCTTCATTATGCACGCTCCGGTCACCGACAACCGTGCGGCAACCAGGAAATCTTCAGTGCAAATTCTGCAGTTTTAACCCGAGTTAATGCCGGCGTATAGCTTTCAACATCGTCTACATACATACATCAACGGAGAAACCAGAAGGCGGTTTAGACAGAACAAAAAAATATAGGGGGGTTTGGTGGTGGTGGTGAGGAGGA
>JAWQUT010000035.1:822502-833376 GCA_033807755.1 Ellobium chinense
AAAAAAAAGTGTACTTTCTGTAAAGGAAATTGGTAAAGTTTTCACTTAAAAAGTTCTTGGGACACCATCCCCGCTCTCCCCCACAAAAAAAAAACAAACCAGTATTTCGGAGCGAACGGCTTTAGAACAGAGCCAAAAATCTGCTATTTGGCTCCGAAAGAGCAAATCTGGGAACCCTGTTTTTCACTTGAGTAGCAAATCAATACTATCGATGCTTGAAGCATAAAGGATACTTGAACATTCAGATATCAGCCTGTCGTTACCACTTTGCCCACAGTCCGGGTTTCTGTAATCATGAGAAGATACTTAAATCTATTTGTGTCATCGACCGGACTACACGCAACCGGGTCATGAATTTTTTATTTTTTTTTCAAATCGTTCTATTCTTTCTTGGTAATCTTACAAAGAAATGTGCATGAGACAAAGCAGCCCTATGCAGGCCAGGTCATCAGTGATAAAGAATGTCTCCATTGTAAGNGGGGGGGGGGGGGGGCGGCGATGGATCGGAACGATCCTCATTATAACAATAGGTTTTTTTTCCTGCACCGTCACTGATGACCTACTTTATTTCATTACTGGAGCAAAACAGTATTATGATAGTCGGTGATTTGGCCCGTGATGGTAGATCTAGTTCAGACCTAACGATCTGGGTGATCTGGCTCCATTACGGTATTATGGTGGCTCGGGCAGAGTGAGCCGGAAACAATATCAGACATGGTGATATAGATACAGGCGCCTTAGAGTGGCTCTCAGTCTGATACTGATCTGGGCGAAACACAGTGGCTGTGACAGAATGATTTGGGCGCAAAACGATTGCTCAGAAACAAGAGATGTGGGGTATAGTGGCTTCATTGTGACGTGGATCCTGGACGGCTGGATGGAAGATGGTGTATTTGATCGATTTAACCTTTTAAGTCTCGGGAGCAAAACTGCAGTACCATAATAAAACAATTTATATTTTTTTAGGTGTGCATATGTATTAAGTAAACGGGCTTAGCTGAAGACAAACCCAAAGAAATCTAACTCTAATGTATATTTCTTTAAGAAATAATCACCCATATAGATCAAGGCATACTAAATAACAAGGATGGATACTCCACCCCTTGTGCCATATACGGTACCGTGGGTCTTAGAGGGTTAAAGTCTCGGTCAAGTTTCTACTGAGCATGAACAGGGTTGATTAATTTTGTAACACATAACCATAAACTCAGTTAGCTTTGAGCCTTCAGTCCATTTCTCAAAATACTCAAATACTATGGGAGTGAGTGGTGGGGAGGAAAAGAAGGAAGAAAGAAATATCAACACCACTGCAGCCTTTTACAATAAAATATAGAGCTGTATTCCCCATCTCTGGCCAGTGTTCCTTCGTTGGCCTCCGGGATCGGCTGCCCTACTCAATTCTTCGGCCATCGTGCCCACTACCTATATATCTCTTGCCTAAGAGAAGGCCTAATCATCAAATTCTTGGCAGCTTCCACGTGCCGTAACGCACTTTCCTACATCTAGGATCACTGCCAAGACGACGAGGGTTGTTCGAGGAAAGACGCATCTCTGAGAGGCAACGAGTGCGGATGTGCAAGATGTTTTGTCGTAACGCCATGGCTTTGTTTCCAACAATGCCATTGTGTACATTATTCTGTAGCCACATCCGGAACTGACCTACTGAACTCCTTCCTGCACTCAAGACGGAGATGCCATTAGTCTACTCATATTACCAACCAATTACTTTTCCGAATGGAATCTGAGCATGTGACCGAGTTCCAGTTCGCACGGCTCTCCTGCCCTTGCCTGTCAGAAAACGCCTTCGACGGAATTCAGGTCACAGCGATATGGCCTCTCTTGAAATATTTTGAACTGTGCAAAACCTGATCTTTCCCCCGAACCGACTGATCTACAAAGTGGAACCTCGTTCACACACCCTACATTTTTTGAAAAATTGAAAAAAAAAAATCACAATCTCTCTTCAAAAGTCCAATTTTGTTCTCTGTGTTCTGTCCCCTATTAGAAAGCACTCTGAATAACAAATCTTCCTTGTAACATATCCTCAAACAATTATACCTAAGGGTAAGTGTGTTTCAGATTTCTAATGTATCCCAAATTCTAGCACGGTGGATAGTCACTGTGCTCTTCCATTAACGTGGTGCTCCCACCTCAACACTACATTTCATTTTTTTTCTCAAATGATTCTTATCATAATAATAAAATAATAACTAATATAAAATAGAAGTACAGCATAATAACAAATAATTAAATAATGTATAATATAATAAAGAATAATAAATAAAATATATAATACAATAATAAATATTAATAAATATAATATATAATACTTAAACATAGAATAATAATGTAATAATAAAAGTAATAATAATTACGAGATTAAAAATAATACAGCAATATAATTCACTTGCAGTTTTTTTTATTAAATGTACTTCTATGGCAACCCAACTATGACAAGTAAACTAAGTATATTTAAGTACAAAAAAAAGTAATGCAACAATCTTATGGATTTTATGTACATTAGCATTATGAGGACCTAACTGCCCACTCCATGGACGAAGTGCAAGAGTGTGGGAATGCCTTTCTTTAATTTTGTTGTTATTATTATTGTTACCAAGTCGATATTTCGCGTCCGCCATTGAATGAAAAGTGCATGCACACAACTTACAATACATATATCTGAGATACACTCGAACAACTCTTTCTATGACACTTACGCTGCTATCCGAAACATTCTGCAAGCCACTTTAACAATAGTTAGGTTTGAGTTGGAAGAAGTCCATGGATATTACGAAATTAAACTATACATATGGAATTTCGAGCGTCCCATGTGTTTCGACACCAAAAATACATACTACATGTCTGACTGAAGGCCACTCCAACAAAGGACAAGGTCTTTGCCACGGGGCTGACCACAAGAATAATCTCTCTCTTTGCGTGTCCTTCCCGGCTGTTTACGTCCACCAAGGCTGACCAGTTGGTAAAAGGTATGTTACATTCCGCCCCGTTACTTAGTTCTGAAAGGTGGTTTACCTACCTATGCTATATTAGCCACAGCCGGCTTGGCAGGCGAGAGTCAAATAGTGTACCTAATGGGGTTTAAAAAAAAAAAAATGGTCAAATATCGTTCTTGTGGGGCAACATTCTCGCAGTTAACATTGTGTTACTGCATACGGTTGGTTCCACTTTATGGTAATCAGTTTAATAGCACTTATCGTTTCACTGAAACACGAAAACTTTCTTTTACATGCCACACTCAATTAACCGCAGCCCCCTTTTCAAAGCAGCATTTTTCTGTGTTTACGTGGAGCTGCGATTCGACGTCACAGGTGTTTTCCATGCCCACTCCAGGATGGAACGCTGGTTCGTGCTAAATGTTTCTAGGACCCAGTTCGGAAAGTAACAACAAGACACATCATGAAAGCAATAATATTATTTTTTGGTGCCAAAACGAGAAAAAGAAATGCAGAAAAACATCGAAAGAGAGGGTCGTCCACGTTATAAGCACGTGCACAAGTTATGAGTAAGTACTTTCTTCGTCGAAAGAGACGTTTAGCTGGCATCGCAATAACGTAATCTGAAACACACAATTTATGATGGTCCACTTTTTCGTTTGGACAAGTACAAAAGTTGTGAACGACGTAAATACACACACATTAAGTACAAACCCACGAAACGTCCTTTGATTCAGAAAGGAGAAGTAAGAAACAAGATGGAGCGAAAGGGAGTAAATGACGTCATAGACACTACCGAAACACGAGCCATTTTCTCACCTAGTCACCTTAGGTGAGGGCAGGGAGATGGGATGTGAAGATGAGAACAAATGAAACCAGTGTTAACTTGTAGAAGGCGCACGGGAGTGTCGCGGGTAGAACTCGTGAGGTCTTTGACCTTTGAGAGCCGCAAGCAAAACAGTAGCACTCACCCACAGAAGGCTAACGTTCCTGGTTTTCTGTTTATAACAATAATCCTGAGGGTTGGGGTACAATGTAAATATTGATGCTCCCAAGTACATGCATTACCTTTGTCCCTGCAAGTTCGAAGATCATTCACCCCTAGACTGTGGCAAGTCTTGTTCTTATGCCTCTCAGGCTTAGGCAATACCCGCAGTTTATAAAAATACCGGTTTCGCAGATCATTCACCTAACTGACACATAGCCTACTTACTCCTTTACATACAAAGGTCAAAGGATTAACTTTGTGTGTGAGAGGGAAAGGAGATCAAACACTTGGTGTTACTTGCCTCTTGGGGTCGACAACATGACTGTTCTCTCTTATTTCCAGTGATCAATAGGCCTACTTCTTAACTAGTTTACAGCATTGGCGTGCTGAAATCAACTTTATACAATGCATTTTAGGAAAATTTTGGACACAGGCATTCAATGAACTGGGCTAGAATGTCAAAAAAAAAACCCCAAAAACCCGGCCTATGATACTGTTTGCACGAACACATCCACTTCAGATTGCATTACACGAAATCGAAAAGAAATCGATAATCTGCTACGGTGTTCATAACCGACCAATGTGGCCCACGGCACTCTCAAACATCTCAAGGAGCAATTTTCCTATTGTACCACTAAATGCTTGGTAGATGTTATTATTAGTCTTTAGTAGTCACTCATAATGAATTGTGCGATTATAGTACCACCTGGTAAAAAATATTCTCACATTCATCCGTTTGTGGGAGACAGCATGCCTGCCCTCAAATTACCAAATTGTAATTAATTTTGTCATTTTAACTCCTTTTGAGGCCAGGCTGGGTACGCTACCTCGGTCATTCAAGTCCATATCATTTCTTTATTTTTTATTTTTGGGGTCACTTTGTGCTCCATATCCTAAGCTTATTAAAACTCAGCATGACCAGAACAAAAAAAAAGGGGGGGNGGGGGGAGGGTTAGGTTAATCGGGTGAATATTCTCTCCTTCTCTGATTGGCTCAAGCTCAAAGGGCCCTGCTCTGTCTTTGCATAGCCCTGCCAGCAATGAAAGTGCCCGTGAGAAACCACAATAAAGTGAAATTTCCAGCTCCCCCAAAATAGTGTACAGAATCTGTCCTTGTGATCTACTGTGCAGAACACGTGAAAAGAGGGAAAGAGAAAGGCTAATTATAGTGCCTTGGGTATTTCACATTGAAAGTACATTGCCATGTACCTGTAACATCAACAAACACAAACCAACGCAGTGTGACTAAAACCTAACCGCAAAAACCACAAACACGATAGAAGTACCGTACACCTGCAAAATAATTGCACAAAATAATTTTACGATGTGAAGGTTTCACTCCACCTTGTGACCAATTTTAGAGCTGAAATTCCCCCCCCCCTCCTCCCCTCTCTCTCTCTCTCTCTCTCTCGACCATCTGGTTAGCTCAGTCGACAGCTCCAGTCTCGTCATCGGACCCATTCTCTTTCCAGTAGGTCTACAATATGGTTAAATATGTTTGGAGACAGAAAATAGGTTTAAGGTGGTATTCGCGGTGAACAGCCTGACTTTTACCGTACAAAATCGTAACCCTCAGTCATTATGTTGCTGTCACTATACAGAGATTTATGACTTCGCGCTTGAAAATGTTTTTTTGTAATGTTGTACTACAGCCGTCACCCAACGGTTGCTGGTACGGTATATTATGTACAATCTGCTACATTCTGTTACAACCTTGGGTTGGCTACAAATGAAAATGGGTAAAAATTATATATAATATATATAAAGGATAGATCTTGAGTATCTTTTTGCCAGCCAGTTCTGCAGGTGAATAATTTCTGTTAGCACTGCTGTAATGGTATGCCGTCATCATGGGCGGAGGAACGATTATAACATGGTGGGGTTGGGGACAGGGCCCAGCCTATTCTGGACATTCTTGTGAATGAGAAGCAAGGTGACACCAATACTTCACCACCCCCCAACCTGCGTTAAAAAAAAAAAAAAAANTTTAAAAAAAAAAAAAAACTATTCCGCTGCCCATGTCCCCACCTTCACCAAACTTTTAACCCTGGGCTACATGCCAAAGACTCTGACTGTTGTGGACATATCTCTGACAGCAAGTCACGATCTCTTCACTATTATGGCAGTGGTAAATCTGGTGCTTTGTCCTATTCGTAAAGAATGACACCGGCTTACTGCTGCTACCACTGAAAGATCCCCAAAATATCTGCAGCAAATCTAATTCTTTGCATATCATACTTTTCCAAAAAGCTATATCCTCCTTTATAAAAGCCAGTAGATATCCTTCAACTCGTTCTATACTCCCGAGGAGTTGCAATTAAGCGAAACCAACTATCATTTCAGCAGTCAAAATTATTCAGTCATCTGAAAATGCCAATATATTGAAAAGTATAGCATCAGTACTAAAGGTAGCTCATTTACGTTAGTGTATAGAGCATGAGCACTCCAATACCCTCCAGGTGTATAAATAAAAGCAGATGCCATCAAGAAATTCGGAGAAAGACTAAGGAAGGAGAAAGAGAAGGCTTGGGACAGTGATACCACACAATGAGGCCGTGAATGTGGTAAAAGAGTGAAAGTACTGAAAGTTGCTACAGACTTGCTGGAGGAAACAGAGCAATCTTCAGTCAGATAGCGGGCACAACAAGCAAATTATAGTATTTGACTTTCAAGAACTTTTGGCGTGGAAATCGAAGCACTTATAGTTATAGACAGTTCCGGAGAGCACTGATTATGGTCCTGACAACAAGTAACAAATTCTACACCGCTGATCAAGGCAGCACTGAATCAGATTCTCAGCCCACTACCTAATGGCTTTCATAACTTTAAATCAGCTCTCACTTCCTTAGAGACTAGCAACTGGGAACACTGTACATCATGCACCGGATGTCCAATGATTTAAGATTCTTTGCATTTGTGTCAGGATAGCATGTATCCAACACCAATTTTCGAAAGACAGCCCTTTTTTTTTGTCTTCCCCTCCTTTCCCTCCATCCCTCCTCCTATCCCCATCCCTCTCTAGACAAAGCCTGTGCTAAATTGTACAAATCAGGTCATTGATTACGAAAGCATAATTATCCCCTCTCCACCTGGCTGGTAATGTCAATAATTATTATTATGTAAACCCGTGGGGGAGGGGGGGGGGAGTGAGGGAGGGGAAATCGCTTTCCTCAATAGGGTTTGAAGCAGAAGAAGTAAAACATAGGAAGACATGCTCTTACTGGAAGTGGTTTTGGGGATAGGGTAATGCCAAAGTTACGATTACGAAATGAATAAAGGGAAAAATAAAAGTGAAGGGGGTCGAAAATCGAGCATAGGCGTGCATAATTAAAGGATGACCCCCTCCTTTTTTTTTTTTTATTGCGGCTAAGCCACTGCACTGAAAGTATTACAATACATCCCTGTCCTTAACCTGGCCCCTGTTCTCAAACGGGAAATTTTCCATACTAGACTAACGTGACCTGGTAGATAATGGGCCTGGTGTATGTCGTCTACTTCGTTACTTCTGTGTGACCTAGAAAGTACTGCCATATATTAATTTTCTTTTTTTTAAATCTGTACACGCACTCACAACAGTTACACGACATTCGTCCAATCATTGTCTAGACAATGTCACTGATACTGTACCAATTTTTTTTTCTTTGCCCGAATTCTGTACACAAAACAAATTTACAGCCTGTTAGTAACACTATGTAGACTGATACTGTAATTGTTTCTTTTTTTTTCTTTCTTCTTCTTTAACTGATCTAAATTCTGTGCTCTTTGTATGTGCTTTATGCCTGTTAGAATCCACGCCCAGGACCCAAAAAAATAAGGCATGTCAAATAAAATTATTTGTCCTATATACACATACGCGTGTACAGTACTAAGCAATCAACCAAGAGCCTTTTATTTACCCCTACAAAAAAAAATATAACACACTCCGACATCATTTCTATGATATCATGTAGGCCTACCTAATTCTATGCGATAAATGGGGTTTCACTAATCATTATGAAACAGCAGATGTATTTTGCCTAGATTGATTTTCTTTTAAAAAAAAAATCGCAGTGCATTATGTTATTTGCATAAGCTTGACAAAAGGGACCTTATTTAGCTACACTGTAGTTGAATTTATCTAATAAAGACTACAACGACAACAACTTTAAAAAGTCACAACTAATGTACCTGCACTTCCATATCCTCATTAATATACACTGTGGTTTCTTATAAATGCATGCATTCTTACTCTTTGACATTGTAGTTGTAGTGCAATGTAGTAATTGCTTACCTCACAACAATATGTGCCGAATCCATTCAACACTTGAATGTTAGCCAACGTTCACAGTATTGACACAATTATCACTGAAGTGGCACACTTTTCTAATAATTTGTAACTGCTCAAAGATCAATGGTTCATAATTATTTCCTCATGAAAGCACTGAAATCAGATTAATTAGGTCTGATTCACATAAACAGCTGCACACATACGTATCAGGCGCGCCTAGTAAATAGTCTAACACCACAGTATGAGGTCCAGACATTGATTTTAGAAATTGATGCAAGTTTAATAAGATTGCCTTCAGAGTTAAGAAACAATTTATTTTTTTTTTTAACTGGCTTATAGAGTACGTGTATTAAGCATAAAAACACAGTGCATGTACGTGTATCGGTAATAGGAAGCCATATTGTACTTTCGATAATAGAATTCCTATGTATTTCAAGCCCGCTGAAATGAGGCACATTCTATGCAGAACGATAGATAGCTGGGAATGGTCTCATGAGAATCTCATTGCCAGGAGACACTGTCCAAGAAAAACGCTATTGATTGCTCTAGTTTGCCTGCCCTGTTATACACATTAGCTATCCTCCACACCACACTTCCCCCTTCTCTTTTTGCGTCTTTGTTCTGGCAGCTTGACCGAACTCTTGCAGTGCAAATACCGGGGACTCACAAAATCAATACATGACCGATTTATTTTTGTCTCAAATGAAAACCTAACTTCTGTCATCCACTGTCATAAACTAGGTCTGAGATAACTCAAACATTACTCAATGACTGAACAGCCCTAATAAAATTGTCAGATCAATCGTCAATAATAAAACTGAACAATAAATTTGCAGACGCAAGCTCTCAGTTGCACATGTTTGAAAATTAATCGTTTTATGATTTTGTTTATGATTACTGTGCCGTTTTTGTGGGTTTTTTTTTTTTATTATTCAACTCCAGGGACACTACTCGTAAAATGTATTGCCAACCTCTTGCATGAATCATAGCGACTAAATTTTTCACCACCTTTTCAGGTATATATACATATAATACACAATTCTTTTTTTTTAATTCATGGCACAAAATGAAGCACACAATGCAGTTTCATAGCTAATGATTCCAAAATTCCCCGAAAGTTAAAATAAATTTTACTTAGTTCTTATGAGGATAAGCGATTATGCCCGTGAAGTGGAATTAATTCAAATCAAGGCCAGTACTGAAATCAGAGAAATGCCAAAGCAACCTAACAGGTCATCAGTGTCTAGTAAAACACACACAAAAAAAAGGGAACACATTGCTGAACACAGTACCTATATAAAAAGACCACATATGGAGAAATTGAAATGTTGGGAATCTGGAAGAGGCTGCAAACAAGAACCACTGGAGAAAAACACTGCTGCCAGAGACTGCAGAGGCTAAAATGGACAAATTCTGATTTTAAATATAGAGGATAGAGGTGTATATGATGCAGCACAGTGCAGGGCCTCTCTGACATTTTAACTGATCACATGAAAAGGAAGTAGTAGTGGCAGTACAAAGGAATATTTTCATACAAAATCAAATTTCCTGGCAAAGAGCATGAAACCATAACTAAGCATGTATATATAGGTGTTTTGAAATAGGCATTTACAGTTTGATGAATGGCACAAAGTGCCAAAACAAAACTCACAAGTATTATTACATGTTATTCTTTATCATTCCTCATCCTAAACACCTTACATCAAACAGTCTATTTCATACCTTTGAAGTAAATTTTAATCAATTTCTTGTGATCAATCACTTTCATTGCTCCTTTTTTCTGAATTCAGACTAATTTGCAGGTTAAGGAATCCTACATAGTATTACATGTATTAAGTTTAGCTCTGAAGGGTCTGACTATAATATATTTATAGTTGTTTTTCCTTTGAAATGTTTCACAGTGTTGTGTGTTAGCAGGAGAGAAAACTAGGGGATGGTGATTGAAAATCTGTTCAAGACACAAACAAAACAATATACCTACCCCATAAAACAATGTCAACAGTTTCAACTGAATTTCATGATTGTATGAAGGAAGTAACTGTCATTTAGTTGATTTAGACTAGCCAACCCTTTGCCCATTACATACTCTTTTTAGGCAATTCATGATGCTTTTCAGTTACGGTTGACTCTGATTAACTGAAGAAACTTCCATGTAATCATATACTTAACGATGATAAAAGTGTTTTAATTCATAAAAGTCATCATTAAACTTCATAGAAAGTTGCAGTTCAGTGGAACAGCTTGCAAATTTTGAAAATTGGCTAAGTCTAAGCCAAAGTCAAAGGCTTTCCATGATCACTAACTTAAATTACTTTGTGACTGAATACAAGTAGAAACAGCAAAAAGCTAAGACTAGGCTTGTCTGCAATATATGTATACAAAACAATGAGTGACACTGCCAAATAAATGTTTACAACACATTCTCCACTCACATCCATTTATATACAGTACATACCAACAAAAAGATCAGATAATCAAAAGTGTATTTAATGTATGTAATATGTAGGCCTACTGCTATGCTCTACCCTTTTCTTATCCCCTCCTCAACCCATATCCTTCAGGGAAGATGAACTATTTTGCTTGCATTGTGAGTAACCATAATCTCAGTCTGTGGAATTGCCAAAAAGGGGATGATCATACTGCATCCCCCACCCCCACCCACCCCA
>JAWQUT010000035.1:833386-853401 GCA_033807755.1 Ellobium chinense
CACCCCACACCCCCAGCCCGATAGCCTACACTTGTGAACCACACACACTGATTCGCACCTCTACTCATGCTAGAGAGTGTAAGACAAAGGATAGGCCTAGACTAGAAAAGCAGCGTCAGAAATGTGGCTTCAGCAGAGACAGGAAAGTCCTCACACACACGACACAGAGCTAGACTGCCTAGCATTGTAGCAAAGACCATCAAAATGGAATGTTGACTGTTTACAATACAACAACAACATGTCTAGATTTAATCAAACAACGAAACATAACGTCAACGAGTGTCGAGTATGATGCAATGTAGTGGGTGGCTGCTGTGTAGCTGAACTCTAGCATGGGACTGGGCAGGGTGCTATGGACGATGGTAGACAGACTAGACTATTTACTATTTATGCAGCTTTTTGTTTTTGTGATTCAGCTGAGGCCATAAATTTACGAGAGACATTCATATTCAAGCCTAGGCCTAGCTTACACATCATCATGCCGTCGGTAACTGTGCGACCGTCCCACAACTAAGCTCGTAACGAGGGCAATGTATTCCGAGCAGGCCTAACGGCACCAATGGGCGGCGATGGTAACAACAGTAACAGTAACAGTAACGAGTGAGACAGTAAACGTCTACACTGGAGGCAGTTATTCTCGTCTCAGCTGAGAAGAGAATCCCTTGTCCGCTGACCTACTTTTCCGACGAACGATGAGCGACTGCTAACGAACGCGTCTTATCAGTTCATGCACAAGCGGTTGTTAAAGACGATCTTCTGATAATTTATTTGAATAGGTTAGTACATGAAGTGAGTGAGGTTTCGTGCATCTTACCGGTGTGTCTTCCCCGCTTCCTCCGTGATTGCGAGCACCTTATATTTTCGCAAGAAAAAAAAATTCACACACACAACTGGTTCAATGCCGATCCGAGCTGTTTTGACTCGTTCTAGCCAGTTTGCCAGCTACAAGGTCATGTGACTTTGTTTATAGTGGTGAGAGCACTGTGCGCATGCTCCGGTGAAACAACCCCTGACCTTTTTGACCTCGGCTAAAGACGACCTCAACGTACAGCTGATAGTTGCGTGAACGATCCGTTTTTCCAACCTCGAGCTTCTACAAGTTCTGCAACTTTGCTGCACTGCCGCAGACCCGAAACTGAAGCATGGCTGAAAAATATTGTGGGGTTCTGTTATATCCGGACATACTGCCGGCTTTGGTAAACAGCCCATTTCGAACTAAAGAAGAAAAAACTGCGATTAGGGTTACTTTTATCAACTACTAATTTCAGTTAATGAAACTTACACATTGTAATTTTTGTTTTCCGTGTGCCAGCCTCAACAAATATTTTTTTTTTTTAAAGCAGTCTAAGAAATCATAACCTATAAAATGCCTGATCAGAGCATACAATGACTAAAAGCGAATTTACCGTAGTCGTACTTCATGTGAGATCTTTTACCATGCACCTTGGGATTGTCCACTAGTCCTAAAAACCGTGTTTTCCTACAGACTGATGAAGTTGTTTTTTTTTTTCATTCGCATAGATCACAAGAACAACTAGATCTTCTAACCGGTCTACTACTACTATTAATACACATACATTCACTATCTAAACAGATGTCAATCATTTGACGCGGGCATGGCAATTCTTAAGGGGACTTAATTTTCACGTGTAGAACGTCGCTGCTTCATGCCAGAGGGTTTTTAGTTGTTGTTGTTGTTGTTGTTGTTGTTGTTGTTGTTGTTGTTGTTGTTGCTAAATTTTTGCCCGAGTTTTGATCTCGTGGAAGGAATGAGCGAAAGGCTGTCGGCGCACTCTGATCACTTCTGACGTTACTGTCCCTTTTGGGAGTGGTACTGGTAGTCGAGTCGACGCCCGCAGTTGGTCCAGATGGAACAGGAAGTTCTGGATGAGAGCTGCTAATCAATATCCGCACGTTTTTTTCTTTTCTGACTGTTTGCGTCTCTCTCTTCTGTGCCTGTCATACTGGACTACCTTGCGCAGTCTGCTCCCAGTTAGCTGCCACTTCCACGCTTCTTCGCAATTACCAGTCGTCGGGTCTAGTGTCACGCTCTTTCTGTCATATTTGCCGTTTCCTTGAATCTCAGTTAGGGGCCTTAGGAATGATCATCCTGAAATGAAATGTTGTAAAGCGCTTCCCTGTTGCAGTCATTCCTCTCTCAAGATCTCTTTCTTGATTTAAATAAATGGATACAAGATACAGGCGTCGGGTCTAGTGTCACGCTCTTTCTGTCATATTTGCCGTTTCCTTGAATCTCGGCTAGGAGCCTTAGGAATGATCATCCTGAAATGAAATGTTGTAAAGCTCTTCCCTGTTGCAGTCATTCCTCTCTCAAGATCTCTTTCTTGATTTAAATAAATGGATACAAGATAAGAGATACGCCAAGCTGAGTTAAACGGTGTTAACAGGGCATAACATGCCAGAATATGTGACCTTTCTCTAGGCAGCAGAGTGAGGCTTTGCTATTTCAACAGTGACCTGTGTTTTTCTCCGTTCCCCCTTCTCTCTCTCTCTCTCTCTCTCTCTCTCACACACACACACACACACACACACACACACACACACACCCACACACATATACACACAGAGGCATCAGGCATGAGGAAGAGTTGGTGGAACAGCACGGCAGTGATGGCAAAAGCTCATTGATTTAAGGAAATAATACAGGACGGTCATTAAGATACTGTACATTGTATAGAGATCCGACACACCGGAAAAATGTGTATGGCAAAGTATTACATGCCAGCACCCTCCTTCATTCTTCCCTCTCTATGAAGGTTCTCCCTTTAAAAACTTCGATAATGCCACTGACATCTTCACCATGTTGACATTAAGAATGTACAATGTAGATACCACTTTTCTCCTTCCCAGAAAATGTCAGTTTTACAGTTTAAGGTCCTCATCCTTCTCCATGTCTACACATTTTTATTTGCCTTGCCTTCAAGTACACTATACTGTACCTCCGACAAACAAATTTGCCACATCAGAAATCTTAATACTAACATTCAATTTCTTGACTTGGCTGACGGACATTGATCAGGGCAAGGGAAATAACTCTTTAGTTTTCTAGTGACCTTAAAAAAAATCTTATTGTTCCCCTTATGTTAACATCGAAACCCCACAATACCTTCATGTGCATACACACGTAATATACACTATACAGTACATTTCTCTCTAGGCTCTGTCAGATGTTTTTCTCTGTTTCGTGGTCAGGAAAAGTTTACCATCTGTCCAAGAATATACTCTGTGGAATATCATCCGACAAATGTATTTGAAAAATGAGAAGCATGATAAGTGTGTTAACAAAGGCATCCAATTTAAGGCAGTTGCAGAAAGGAAGTCTGTACAATCGTTCTCAACTGTGGTCAGCATTCATGATAGTCAATTCCACTTAATAGCAGTCTGCATAGTCAGTACTCCATTTTTCACATAAAAAAATGCGATACCTATAACAAAAAGTCACAGGATAATCAAAACACAATTTAAGCTTCATGCTCCTGCAGAGTTGTGATTAAATGAAGTTGACTGTAATTTAAGATATGATTGTAATGTTTTGTCTTACTCTTGATGTATGTAGTTAATGTGCCTGCTATTTTCTGTTCTGTCCCTTTTCAGTTTGTATTGATGACGTTCTGGTATGCTTTTATCAACACTTGATTGATTGATTGATTGATTGATTGATTGATTGATTGATTGATCGATCGATCGATTGATCGATCGATCGATCGATTGATTGATTGATTGATTGATTGATTGATTGATTAAGCAACTGCATGTCTCAGCTTATACCTGAGTAACTAAATACAGTAATATAGACAGGCAGTCCAGGAGATGGAACTGTTCCAATTCATTCTTCATTCACATGGATTATTGACTGAGAATAACAATATTTGACTGGTTGACATGTCATGCTGTGGTTGGCTATGTTTTCTAAAACAAACTGACAAGGAGGGACAGGATGTACATGTACACAATAGTGAGACAACTGGCAAACAAGCCAATGTAAACAAATGTTAAATGTAAATTATCTCATTTATTAATAAAATTCACAACTTGTTATGTATCACAGCTGTATGTATAATAAATACTATAAAAAGATCAAAATCTTCACCAGATTGTTGTGGTCATCAAAATATTCTACTGGACTTTTATCCACCATTTGTCCCTGTGTATCCAAAAAAAAAAATATATATACTGTATATTAACAGAAATCACCCATCAGATGTGCTATGCTTAGTACTGTTCTAATTTCCAAATGCCAACTGAAAATCTTGCTACCTAAAATCATCATATTCATTTTAGTTCTCACTAGAATTCCTGGCACTTCATTCATCTTCATTTGATAGCAAATCAAGAGAATGCTCAATGCTAGCAGGACAAGATCAGATAGATACATAATATAGATAATATAGTAGAACAGCTCTGCTGTCTTTTGACAAAAAGGCACACATGCAATAGAATTTCCATTGCACATGTGTCTTTTTGTCAAAAGACGGCAGAGTTGAGACAGTACAACATGAAGTGTCATACAAGATCACTGCAGTCCACTTCAAATTTTTTTGTTTTTTTTGTTCTATCACTTGAAAGCACTCAATATCTGAAGAATGAGAGTAAGTACAGAAGGGCCTCATGACTTGGGGTCTATAATTCTGAACTGGTGATATGTTCCAGTTGTGAGTATAATTTCTAATTGAGAAGCCAAGGACATAGAATCAAAGCAAATGATATTGTGTATAAGGAATTTTCAAGTACATACAATATAAATGAGATCCTTCTGTTATAGAAATAAACTGCACTGTCTTCATACTTTGCATCACATCAACTTCCTCACCAAAAGGTTTCAATGTGTACTGTCGAATCAGTTCTGACCATAATGTAATACACATTTGTAAAGCGCTTACTCCTCATAAATCAGTGAAGGGACCAAAGAATGAGTATCCTAGTCACCCTGACCTTGCATGTAATACATATACGCCTGCTGTAATTTCCAGCAGTGTTGAGCAAAAACAATAAAAAAGAGATTCATGAGTCTCATCAATGCCAGCTAATGTGGCTTTACATTCTCTACCAGTACCAACAGTGTATCAGCACTCAAGTACAGTGGCAAATTAAATTCAGGTACATGTACTCCAATTAGGAATTTTGCAGAACATCCCAGATTGTTTCATGTTAATATTTCATCAATTTTGCACACAACTGATTTCACCAAACCAAGTATTACTTTCTAAATTTGCAAAAAGTTTCAGAAAACACTGCTTTCAGGTGAATGATTTTGGATAAGGCATGTTTGAATGTTTGTGCTTACTTTCTGTGTCTTCGGTGATGTATGCTGTGGTCTAACAAACTTTTTGGATCACTTCAATTTAAGAGGCTCCACATTTGAGCAATATTACAGTTAAAGTGAGCAGCTATTGGTAGGGTAAATTTATGTTATGTTCCTCTCCTCCTATATAATAGGAACAAAAAGCATTTATAATGTTTAAATAAATACTATATGATTAATATTAAGCTGACAATGACATCAGTTATATAATTCAGGGATAGTCAAGGACACACCAACATGCGCATTTAGCAACTAAATATGGTAAAAAACTCATTTGTTCTGGCCATTCTCATCACAATTCTCCTACTCCCCTCTCCCCATTCCCCCTTCCCTTTTTATCTCCATACAAGACAATTCTTCACTCACTCATTTTATTTCAAGTATCTCTGGATGTTCAGTTAGTAAAACTCAACTTTCATACAAGGGCACACTAGACAGTGCACACTAAAAATGTTTTAAATAAAAATGTATAAATGAGCTGCTCGGACTTTCTCTCCCTGAGAAACTGTAATTATCTACCTAACATCTAGTGCACTGACTTAACATGATGAGACAGAAGACATTTGCTGGACTTGCAGAATGCCCCATCAAACTTTGTGGAAGTCCTGCATTTGCTACCAGTATTAATTAGTATAACTGAGCTACAAATTCACTGCCAGAAACCCCTGTCTAAAAGAATACTGGACAGAATGCCCCACTTTAAAATTTTGTCAAATGCAATGTTCTTTTTTTTTTCCTTTTTCTGTACTAACTTGAAAGCCTACTATCCTTGATCCATTCCCCTCCACCCCCTNAAAAAACAACAACAACAAAAAACAACGCCTGAACCACAGAATAGTACAGGAATGATTGTTATAGACATTTACACTAATCAGAACCAGTCTTAATATGAGGACTCCCTCTATAGCCCCAAGTATGTACCATCCCTGATAAGCTATAAGTCATCTCTGACAAAGAAACATACATAAGTACCAGCAGCTGAAAATTTTGATAAATGCAAAAGAAAGGCAAGAAACACACACAAATCAACATGACTTCATAATAGCTCAGACTGAGATCAGTCTAGCAACAATCATCAACAATCCCACGTACACAATAAGAAACAACATATGGAGTGGAACAAAATTTTAAAGACACACATTACAAATAAAATACACTCAGCATAATCTGGAGGGAAAACATACAATGCTGAAATGATAGTGTTGTGGGAGCATAGTTCCTAAACACCTTACTTAGAGCTTTCAAATAATACAGAGCCTAGGATTGACAGGTGAATTATATCAAAGCAGATTCCTAGTGTCAGACTGGCCTGACTTTTACAAAAAATATGGAAACACATCCCCATGTCGTGCTGGCCATTTGGTTAATGAGGTAAAATTTGTCAATGCCAGCAATAGTCTTGTCTTCTTTCAACCAATCACTGAAACAGACCAAGGACAATCAAGACTAAAATAGCCTATTTGTTACAAAGGGTGGTTGTCCAGTGAAGCTTCAATATTAACCAACTGACCACTGTAATGACAAAGACTCATACCAGTCACAACAAATAGGGCAAACGGAAGCAGAAATGCTGGGACTGCACATCCTACAATAAGAAAATCAGAAGTTGGTATTTCATAAACAATGAAATGACAAATTTAGTTAAATGACACAGGATGATGGTTTCCCCTCTTCTCCCTCTTCATTATCATGGACCGAGCATGTTGAAGTGTGCTCACTGTTCATTAAAGCACAAGGTGTTTGTCTACTGGAAGCTTTTGTATTGAATGAAGGTCTCATTATAATTATAACTTCTCTGAGAAAATCACTACATCTACAGCCAGGGATGATTTTCTAAGATATAAAATTATCGTTTTGTTTGTTTACTGTTCATGTGGTGGTATATCAATGGATAATCAATACACACTTGTAAGGATCTGATACCTAGTCTATATACATGCCATAAAGTACTACATGATCACATGTCATACCAACATTATTGCCTTGATAGTCTTATGACTGCCTCTAATCAAGAATGATGAAGAAAAACAAAAAAATATGATTCTTAAAAATTTAGAAATAATATGATTTTTATGTCCCAGTACTCATATTCTGATGTGACAACATACAGGCATAAATTCACACAGCTATGCTATCTGATGAAAAATGCTAACTGGAAATACAAAGACCCGTAACTCAAATGTTGCAGGCCAAAGACCAAAAATCACAGGGAATCCACATGCATAAACAAAAACTGGTTGCAAATAATGATACAGCATACCTTGATATGTTTAGAAAATGAACAGGACATCAAAGGAAAAAACAATAGCGGGATTGTATCTCCAACAGAATGAAATACTAAAAATAATTGCTCAGATTGTCACATGGATGCAATATCCTCGATCATTGTCACCCGGACAGTAATTCAGGTTTTGACCCCTTAACGCTTTCAGTAACCCTGCTCATATTGTGTCAAAATTTCTAACCTCTAACTTCAACAGTTTTGTGATACAAAAGGAATATGATTTTTTGACAACATAACTGCAACATACTTATTTCTGCAATGAGCTGATAAAAGCACATCAAAATACTGCAGCCACGTTTTTTAAAGATGAAAAAAACATGGTCAGGCACTTTAGAAAATGTTAAATATCGGAAAAATTATCTGTCCAACAGTCTTGTAAAAGATTTTGTTGGCTTGTGTCCTTGAGAAAGCTTAGGCTCATAACAGTACATCTAGCAATGTCAATGACAAAACTTAACTTTTTGACTGTAGCTCAGTAAGTTTTAATTCAACAGACTCAAATACATTATATTACCGCTATCAGCAGAACTTTCTTTTGAACAACTATATACTACAGCTCTCTGCTTCTCCTGTAGTCTGGAATTTGGCATTTAGAGGGACATTTCATCCAAACGACAAGATGTAGAAAGGTAAATGGAGGAAAATTCACATGCACACACTGAAATAATACATGAACACAGGCATAAATATACTGTCTACATTACCTACAATATTTGAAATGAACTTAAATTTTCTGATCTTTGGCTTTTGTGCGACAATAATATACATAATTCAATGTAATATATGACAAAATGCATTCATATTTGACTATAAAATGAGAGATTCTTATCAAAATGAGTTGCATGGCAATAGGAAATATCAATTCATAGTATGTGGATGAGGTCAACCTTCCAATCGCCTGGGTTCCAACCAATGCCTACTGAATTTTAAATACCTCTCCCCCCACCATCATCCTAGCACACTGAACATCATAAAATAACCTGGAAACTGGAGACATAAGGTCAAACTTACATGATAAAATATTTACAAGCATATCAGGAATTGTCCACGGATTTATAAAATACAAAAGAATCTCATGACCTCAAGCATGATGACCATGAATTGTTCTACTACTCGTTGCACAGCTTCACTCCCCTTACTCTATGTCTCTACATGAACCCATTAACATTACGGTCAAACTAGTTCTTACATCCACACCACAATGCTTGAAGGACACTTGAATAAATTTGCATGTCAGTACTAGCTGCATGAGGCGGCGGCAAATTTTGCAGCCCTGTATTAGCCAATCAGGCGGCAGACAACGTGCGGAATGCTTATTATCCATTAAGCTGTTGCAAGTTAAATTTAGCCCCTGGGCCAGAATACCTCACAATCTGGAAATTCTGAGATAGTCCCCTCACACTCCAGTCCAGGAGATTCTATTGTATCAAGTATTCATTTGTCCTTCAATCCATAAAATGCAGACTGAAACTTTGTTCTGCTCAAGTTTCAGCTGAAAGCATACTTGCACTAGCAGAATACAATTTTTGGCATTATCGCATGAAGTATAGACCCTTAAAATGCAGATCAGTAACTTGTTGCTCTCCAGCAGGAAACCACTGGGTCAAATTGATACGTTGCATTTTGAAAGCACTGACAACTTAATAAGCACTGACAATGCCATATGGCACGAATCAAATTGTTGCTCCTTTCACTATAAGAGGCAGCAATCCAATAGTCCTTAAAGCACAACAGCCCATCCTAATTAATAAGAAATCAACAGAGAAAACCGTATTATTTCAGACAGTTAAATGATGCATATCCTAACAACAAATACCGATATGCGCCGTTATCAACTTCTAGGTTTGTAAAATGCCTGTGATATATAAAATGATATTCCACTAATAAAACTCTAATGTTGTAAGCCTTGAAATAAAGTTTTAAATATTATACAGAACTGAAGACACAGCCTGTATAGCTGGGTACCCACATTTTGCCACTTTCAGTTTCAAATGAAATTCAGCAGATAATTATGTCGGTTGGGCTTTATGGCACAGCTAATCTTGTTTATGCTCTTCACAAAGCACATGTATGTAAAACTATCGTTAGCAAGCAGGGAGTTCTTTCTACTTGAGTTGGAGGGCTGGGATATCAGTACTAGTAGTTATAGCAGAGCTAAAATAGAAGACTGTCAACCCATATATGTACAAAATTCTGTATAGAAATTCATTGATTCTTTATCATCTTTGATAAAGTAAAGTGCCACAGCCATCCATTCCTTCAACACTCATATAATGAAGAAAGATTCCAGTCAACTGTCTATTTCTGACAGCTAGATTTGTACCCCACATTCTTCTACTAGTTTTTTTTTTTTCCACACTACTCTGTGGCAGACTTCTCTGCATCAACTCACACTTCTTACGTCTGTGTAATGTCAAAAACACTCTTAGACACAAACAAAGCCATGCTACTCTTTACAGGCCACGAAGGCCAACCTCACTCTGGGTTTTGAACTGGGGAATGGAGCACATATAGACCTGTCCTGAGTGCAACAATGTCGTTTCTGTCAACAAGTAAATGTTCAATCACAGGAATGTGACAAGTCCCATCAGAGGATTCATGGTCTAATACAATAATAGCTGCAAAATTCTCCTGTAACTATTTAGTTTTCTCAGAACTGATGAGAGCATAATATATACACGAATGCTTCTCATGAACTGACAAATGATATGATCCTATAGACTTAGTTCTTAAATGTTGTTTGATACTGTCCAAAAAAAAAAGGATGTATCATGACGGAAAATCTTGTGCCAAAAATTTGACAATAAAATGACAGCAGGTACACAGCACCCTCGTAAAAACAGCTGCAGAAATGGCTTTGAAAAATCAATGATCAAAATTAATCATAATTACAGCAGATGAGTAATAAACATACATTTCATAAAAGCAGAATGAGTGATGCGTTTATTCCAAAGATGCCAGTGAATACCAGGAGCGAATCTTGAAAACTCAAAATCTCAAATTTCCCATTCCTGAATTTATTTTCCTCTTCATGAACCACAAATTTTATCTTAATTCAGGGCAAAACCATGGCAGGAATAACTGGTGATCTGGCACTCCTGGCTTTTTTCACAGCTGGAAGATGGCAAAGATATGACACAATGGGCAAGAGCTGAGGTCAACCCCACCCGTGGGTAACTTTAATGTAACAAAGTATTGAAACAAATGCATTAACGAAATGATTGCTCAAACCATCAAAGAGTGAATTTCGTTGGTTGATATCTTCTTAAAACAGACAATAGTTCAGAGCTTCCATACAAATGAATACAAAATCTGATAATATATCTTTCATTGGTTCAATCTTTCACAAAAATTTCTAAAATATAGACATATTTCAATGTAAGTATCGAGGATGCCATTCCTTGTCATATAATTCTCTGAACTTTCTGCAGTTTACTTTTAAGAATAATATGTATACATATAAAACATTATCCAAGTAATCTAATTAGGCTCTATGACACAGAAAGATAAAAGAACATGGCAAACAGAGAATAAGAGACAAAATAGAACTAACTCCCTTGTTTAGTTTTTTATATTCTATGCAGACTGTTTTCAAACTACTGTCGGGCCACAATCTCTGGATGACTCAAACACTCCGCAATTCTGGAGAATTCTCTGAGGAGTGGCATCCCTGGTGATTTGAGAAACAAAACTGAATGACGTTTCCAAACCAAATGAACACAGCTATCCCACACTATCATCAGAAGTCAACCCAGAAAATGTTGCGTGATTTTGGTCTGGCACTTTTCACTTTTTCATGGCTTGAATCTACCTGAGTTGATCCTCTGCGAGTAGAGTCCTGATAGAAGAAAGAAGATGAACAAGTCCCTTCATTTGATTGTGTCAAAGGATGTGATCAAGAACATCAAAAAATATATCTGCCATTTTATAGAAAACGACCATATACATCAAAATTACAATTTTACCAAACCCACGTCTTTATCAATTCATCCATGACACTTATGGCCAGCTATCTCAGAAACTATACGAGCTATGAGACAGTCATCCAGTTGGAAAGATCAAGAGCAATAAGCACTATCAAAAGGTGCAACAAAGTGAATTTGACCTAATTTGGCATGGGTGATCTCTTCTGTAAAATGGCAGAGAGTGCTCATGGCTGCCTGACTTGTAGTAGTCACAAAGTCTTGTTGGCAGCCGTTATCACCATCCTCTCCTTCTCCCTCCAACATACCCCCAACTTTTCAACCTTTCAAAAAGGGAATCAAAGTCTGCATTTCCATTAATATCAGGTCAGACTTCCTATTCACCAGGAAAAGACATCTAGGGAATACAATATGAGCAAGTTCCATCAAAAGAGTCTTGCACTATTCAACCACCTATCTTTTACCACATTAAAAACTGAAAAACCAAACATGAGACTCAAAGATTTTCACAGGGCTATAAATCTTAGAGATTAATTCCTCATGACAATGGAAGGTAAATATAGAAGTTTATAATTGGCAGTGCTGGCCCCAACTGGCTCAATACCATGCATGTATTTTAATGTGACCAACTCACCTGGGCTGGGGTCAGAGGCTCGGCGATGCAAGAGAAGGGGTGATGCTGGAGAAACCCAGTGCTGATGGGGGCTCTGGGGATGAATTGCAGGGTGATGCCTTCCATTAGGTGAGGTGTAATAGTAATGATACTTAACTCTCATAATACAGTGGACTTAAGATAGCACACCAACCCTCCAGACCAATTCTAAAGGTTGTGATATCAGAAGAAAATGCTACCCACCGTGCTCTTCGTGACAAACAAAATAGCAGAGATTTTTGAGTAGGTATATGTTAAGAAGAAGTTTGTATTTAAGTCAAGGTTGTGTTAAAAGGATTCCACTGTACTTGAAACTGCAGCCACAGTAACATGCTAATTCATCAAGATTCTGTACTGATAAATGAAATTAAATGACATCACATGCCTTTCTTATCTCAGTAACAACCAATTTCTTCTGTACCCTGACTTAGACTGCTGGCATTTCTTAGTTTCACTAGCAAGTATAAAAATGCAAGAAACTTTCCTAACCATAACTACCACATGAGTTTTCTATCATATACATGTAACTAATAATCAACTTCTGGTCAACCTTACATTTACAAGGTAGTAGTGTATACTTCAGTTTTGTATACCGTTGTGACAATGTATAAAACATGCTTTACATCAGGCTAGCTTTTACAGCATATTTTTTAACACATTCACATTAAGTTCATGGAGTCAACTTTTATATATACATATATAAACTGGCGAGAAAATTAAGTATGTGAATATGTTATAAACAGATCATGTGAATTAGGAAGAGGTGATATAAGTATATATATGTATATATATATATATATATATATATATATATATATATATATATATATATATATATATNTATATATATATATATACTGTGTCAATGAAATAGGGCAGATGCGGGAATAGCCCATGCCTCTAATTTGATAACATCTAGGATGGTCCCACCTTTTACCTCTTATGGAGGCTTAGGCAGGCAATAAGTGCAGGACATAAAACTGCCGTTCCTCATTATCGATTGATAATTTTATAGCGCTTCCCCCAAACAGCAGGTGGCCCAAAAAAAAGTTTACCTAATCTCAAAATTTAATCTGCAACTGAAATTTGGCACACATTAGTACATAAATATTCCCTACTGATGCAAAAAATTTCAAGTATGTAGGTGCTATGGTTATTTCACAGCTGAGAAAAAAAAACAACATGTTTTAATAATAGCATGCCTGATGTGTGTCTAAGATGCACATCATTTCTTGACATGTGTTTTCAAATTTTTGCACTGTGACAAAAGTATTTAGAAACTTGCAACACTTAGAAATCATATCAGACTGTTAATGTGCTTAAAATTTCATCCCAGTTTCTGTTTAAAGTTTGAAGCTAAACATTATTAAACTTTTTTATGGGCCTCTAATGCATTTAGATCCCCAACAGGATGAGTGGTTGACCAATACACTCTGTAGTGCAGGAGAGGGGAATGGACTGGAAATAACCATAATGTCAGGTACAAGATGACCAACCTACCATGCACAAACCAGTCCTGCAGCATAAATAGAAAAAAATCATGATAACAGACCGTAATTCATATCCAGTGCTGGATTAATGTTCTCTAAAGCAATGATAAAACACTGATCAGAGTTGATGAGAAGATAACAGTGCTGATTTGAGAACCTGTATTTATATAAATGATGCATCAACTGGTAACGCAACATCCATGCCATGATCAAACCACATAAAAGCATTCATAATTACACTAATCTTGATCAGGGTGTGCATATAAAGTAATTTTGTATAAAAAAATCATAAAAGTGGACAAATTTGAATAATGTAGTAACATTAACACAATAAAGTCATGAAATGAATTCTTGATGGGAAAGAAGAAAACAGGAGTAAATCTGTCAATTCACCTTTTTTCAAGCAGCTGTCCTTCTAATAATATGTAAAAACATTTAATAGTTTTACTTTAAAATGTTGATTTGTGCGCTTGCTCCACAAAAATAATAAAGTATCGAAAGCAAGAACTAACAAGTAAAGTACAATCTTTGTACAAATATGTTTTATATTCAATAATAAGCTACATGTATTACCAAATAAGTGCAGATTTCAGCTGTTTGAACTGAGATTAAAATTGTCCATTAAAATCTGCAAATAGCAAAACACTCCTTAGATATGATTATGTTATAAATATAGGCATGCTGATGGCTGTACCATACCAGCATGGTATGCAAACTGAAACAATCAATATCAGAGAAAAACAAATATTATTAGTGCCATTCGGGCTGAAATTACTACAACTAAAAAATTGCAATAATATTGTAGCTTAATCAAATTAACAACATTATTCAAGCAACAATGAACAACAGAATATTTAATCTCAAGATATGCAGGCTTATGTGTTCAACACTTTAAACCATCTATGTAAAACATAAATCGACAGGAAAACTATGTTACTGAAACCAATTTCATCAAAAGGAAAAGATACAAACAAAGAATGTGTGATAAATAAAAGCAAATGTTAAAAAAATGAAGAAATATACTACTCAAGCAGTAAATAAGGAATATGCCATTATAAAATATTAAGCAGAAAGAAAAAAAAATCCAGCCCAGCAGTACAGCATGTTCATGTATTCTCTGTGATATATGGCAAGAATGAAAACAGAGGAAAACTATTAAAATGTACATAGAAAACTTTATGTGAAATTAACTAAAGATGTCCATGCCCAGCGCTATCACTGAAACAAATGTAATTCATTTAAAAGTTCTTTGGCCACCAATAAAACATCTATATTTTGGGGGCAAGTCTACTGACTGTCTCCTAAAATAACTGCTATTGAAATGACTTATCATTTGATGCTATGTTTTCAAGTGAACGGGGCAGGATGCCAGTCTGGTAGACCAATCATAGCATGATATTGCAACCAAGAGCCTCTTCTTCATTCTCACCACCATCATCATCATCATCCTGAAGCTGCAGTGACCTGGACAGAAGGAGCTGGTATCATCAAAGAGATCACACTGCAGGGTAGACTTACATTTGAGGTGTACTGACAACATACTGTCTACTCGAGAAAATGGACAAACATGAAGTTAAAAGGAGATGGATTATTCAGTAACATACATATGCAGAATGTTTTGCAGCCAGTCAAAATGAGCCTTAAGTCATATTTCAGAATAATACAGGACATCATGATACTATAATTTCTATACTACCGGGAAATCCCAATAAAGTTAATGTGCAAGCATGCCAAGTTTCATTACTCTACCCCTAACCATATACATTTTATAAGAAGGGGAAACTTATATTTGAAATAGACCTCGTAGGTAGGTTAAATCAACTGGGGCAATGAGCATGTAGTCTTAAGCTTAACTTTCAATGTCTCAATTAGCAAACTGGATGAAATGTGTCGAAGGAATGTAGATGGGGGAGAAATGGTGCTGAGTTGTCAATGGGAGAAAGTATGGAAGTAGTAACACAGCAGATGGACTAAAGTTGGCAACTCCTTAAAATATCACAAGAAAACATCACTAAGGGTAAAGAATAAGAGAAAGGGCACAAAGAGCATGAGGGAAAGGAAGACACCAAACTAACAATCACAGCAATCATTTAAAAGAAAAAATGGGGTGTGAAGAGTAAAGATAATCAAATACGGAAAAAAACAGGGTATGAGAAGTAAAGATAATCAAATACAGGAAATAACAGAAGATCTGATTGTCTTTTGCTCTGCAGAAGTTGCCCAAGGAAGGTTATCACACATGTAAAAATTAGAACTGTTTCATGGCCTAGTACTTGACACCTACCTTGTTTGTGCCATGTAAAATTATGAAAGGGCATGAAAAGGAGTGAGGATGCAAACACACTAATCTCATTAAAGAATGCAGTACCAGCAATGGTATTAGGTGTTCAAACTGGTCAGCACTGGGAAAAAATCATATTACTTGTCACCAATGCAACAGAGCTGCCAAGTTCATTAGGTCAAAATGTGGGAGACTTTTGGGAAGAATGAAAGAAAACAATCAAGAAGCTTACAGCTATGTGTCACTAAAAGAAACTGATAAATCAGTCAGTAACCATTCAATTTGAATTTCAAGTGCAAAAAGTCCAGGACCAATGACATAGAGAGAAATATTCAATATGCCAGTTGCTACATTTGCAGCCAATATGACTGCCGGAAACATCATATCATGTTGATATTTCTACTACATGCACAAACCTACTCATGCAAATTGACAAAGTGCACAGCATCAAACTTTTTCAAGAACTAATTGAAATTGTGGACAAGGACTATTTTCAGACAAATATTCCCATTATGGAACAGCTCTGGCAGCCCTGGCGCAGCATACTACACGCTGGAAATAGGAACGATTGAAAAGCTGGATTTCAAAAGGGAACTTGCCAAGTGAAACATCAAATGAACTCTGTCAACTTACACAGATTTTAAAGGTGCTCTTCGCTTATAGTTTCGTTTTGTTCTTTGCTGATTTTGTTTCCTGTAGCAAAATGAGTAAGGAACAGCTGGGCAGAGAGGTAAAGAGAGAGAGAGATAAACATGAGGATATAATTACACATTGCTACCAAGCTGCATAACAAAGTTCAATACTATCCAAAGACATAAAACAATATGACATGTTATAACTGCCATACAATCTGCATGGGACCTTACAATTTTAACTTACAAACTCCAGATCTCTTGCGACAAGTCAGAATGAGGCTTTGGCACAAAACTATGAACGGCTCATTTTAAACTTGTTGCGCAAACCGATTTTTATAGCCATCTTTAGACTACTGACTGAGAAATCGGGTGCTACAGGTGGTTAGGATCATCCAGTATTGAATGGTTGTTGTCGTGGAAAGCAAGAATAAGATCATTTCTATTCATAAACCATTAATTTGATAAGTGGACGGTGAGTTAACTGACCTAAAACACGTGAGTTTTAGTGAAGAAGATTAGATGACTTTGAACATGTAAAACTGTTCTTCACTCGCACTCAGCTTTCCCAATATTTTTGCCATTGCATGAGAGTAACCCCACGCCAATACAGACTATTAAATCTGAGCTATAATAAAACTAGGTCCAAAAAATTTCATCAAATAGACATACACACATTAGGCTTCCATAATGTACCAATAACTTTATGTAGTCAAAAGGTGACATAAGCCTCATTTTGACTGGCTGCAAGACGAATTGAAGAGTGTTATTCCAGATGGCACTAAGTCCAATTTACATTTTCTGTCAGTAGAAACAAATTTTAAGTGAAAGACAGTTGGAATTAAATATCAGATTCCTCTCTCCACATAAAGTAAGTAATTTTAGAGACATGTTAAATGAGATCTTTGTAAACTCATACATTAAATAATGTTGTTGACAAATTGTGCGATTCTGCAACCCCTTTAGTAAAAACGGCAATATTTTACCAGCTTGGTTAATGTGGACTAAGCTTGTTTTGAAGCATCAGCAAAGCACAGGATGAAAAGAGAGTAGGAATGCCTTGGTGTGAAACACTTAGCTAAATTTTCAACGAAAGTGGACTTAGTGCCTTTTGGAAAAACGCTCTTCAATTATGAACTGGGCTCCTGAAATCTGGTTCGTAAGGACCTACTGTATAGAGATAGTCAATAAAAGTATATTTCTATAAAGCAGTGACCACACTACAACAGCAGTGCAAAGCACAAAATTTTACAGGAAAACCTTCCTATTCAGAACCAGGATGCTGACATACCCTCACCTGGGGATAAACTGGAAGGTCCTTATTCAACATCATTCCAAGTGTGCAGTAATCATTCATTCTCTCCCACCCCCCTTCACCCCGCTCCTCTCCAAACCAACCTGCAAACTACATCTGTGTGGGTGCCCACCCTCCTTCCCCTTCCCAGATCATATCTTATAAACCTCAAACAGTACTTGTTAAACTTTTAACTTCTGTTTCATCCTGGTTGCAAAAATTCTGATTAAACCTAAGACAAATCTCCTCCAGGCCGCTGAATTTGGAGCTTATTAAATCTGAAACTAATTATATTGTCAGGTAGAAGAACAAAGCTAGTGACACCCTCTTCATGTTACACTTGGATCCATAAATAAGCATTAACAGCAATATTAGTTATTCATTGTAAACTGTCTTAAACCTAGTCCTGATAAAAACAAAACAAAAAAATAGGAATGAAAATAAGACAGAACAAAGCGATCAAGAGTCAGATAATCTACGTTTGGCCTTTTTCTCTCAGACTAGAGACTAGAAACTTGCAGAACTACAGAAAAGCCAACAATCTTGTATTATGAGGACTGAGAAACTACTAGAGTCTACATGACAGACCAAAATAAAAATATAGCAAACAGAAAACAAAAATGATTATGTTGCTGGTGTAATAAATGTGAAAGAATTAAGAAATATGGCAAAAAAATAAAAGTTTCATAATCTACTGCCTATGGAGAGACTCAAAACAAAGAGAAATTCATAATATGCTATGAGGTGAAGGGAAATGTGGCCAAAAAAAAGGAAAAGTAAATCACGGCAAGCCTTTCTGGTACCTTGAGGTCAGTATGACTTGGGTGCCATTCAAACAGTTTCCTTTCAAGCCTATACGATACAGAATGGTTGATTTTATTAGTGCATTTATAATGGTATTTGATGTCTGCTATTATTCATGCCATATCCACTTCTATCCTGTCTCTCTGTGTATATCCCTGACATCCCTGACAAATTAGTTACATACTTCATTTGTGTATGATGGTCAGACAAAAACCAGGTGACCTCATATTTTTGAAAACATTAAGATTCCATCCCCATCTCACATCTTCATTTAATTGCAGAAAAACTCAGGTTACATGGTCAGTCTTTGGGCTGAAAGTATTAAACAGCTTTTACCATAGTCTTGGTTAAGAAAAAGGATGATAAATTGACTGTTATAATGGACTGTGCTGACCAGTTGGCCAGCATAATGTGAAGATGTACAATTTTAATGTAATCAGTAACTCTGAATCCTGCATATAACTTGCTGCAACTTGCTATCATTCTCTTTATACCCCCAGCAAAAAGGACGTCTTATCATATTTCAGCTAATGTGGTTTCTGGAAGTATAACCAAATGACTGCTACTGATTACATAATACCTAACTTCGCCAGGTTGATGCAAGTTTTAAATTAAAGTTGTGGCTGAATGAGAATGGTTCAAGATATATTTGGACATGTTTTTTAGTTTGCTGGGTTGCTAGAATTTCAAGGCGATATGTCAGATGTCACTTTCTGTACCATCTTACTGGATATGAATAAAGCTTTGAGAAATATTGAACGGCTTACATCTTTGTTATCATAAAGACACAGAGACTAAATCCAAATAATATTTCAAAAACTTTTAGCATTTTAGATCTTTTGTGAATCTCAATAATGTCATCAGTCCCATCTTTGAGTTGTAGACAAAATTATACCACAATATTTGTAAGTCATATAATCTGTAAAATAAATATTTATATATCTACATGTTCAATACACAAAATAACATCCCCAACAATACGTCTTTACACATATTAGGGTGTCTACAAAAATGTGAGGATTTCTTTTAATGTTGAGGTCAGGTAAAAGCAAAGTGACTACCTAGCTTTCTGCTATAAGGCTTGCCTAGAAGAGTATGAATTAGAGAAAAGGAAATTTCAACAATACCTGGTCACTGGAATCTTTCTAATCGCTGGAAAAATTGCAGCAAAATTAATAAAAGATTAACTGAATGTATAAATACGGTTTTGAGACTTTCGACTAAAGGTGATTATCACCTTTCAGACATTTCAGCTGTAATGAAACATATGAATCAATCCTTCCCAATGTTTTTACTTTTTCAGGGCCAGAAAGGAAACATGGTGGGGTGTGT
>JAWQUT010000035.1:853408-864445 GCA_033807755.1 Ellobium chinense
AGGGGGGGGGGGTAAGAACAGTTTTGAGAAAGTGCTTGTGAGGAACAAAACTATCTAGACCAGCGATAATTTTGAGACTGTATTTGCTTTTGTATATCTATGTGTTTGTACTATGAACGAGATGTATAATATTGTATGACACTGTAAACCAATTTCCCTACCGGGTAAATAAAGTTGTATTTTCATTTTCACAGGTGGAAATGATACCCAAAGTAAGCCTCCAAACACGGTGTTTAGACTTGGTGAAACTTCTGCTGATATATCAGCACAGAACATGGCACATCCAGGTCTATGGCTAAAATACTGGCACCTGTGACATATCCACATAACGTAGAACTTCAGTAAAAAACCTAAGAACACTTCTGAAACAAGATTTACTATACAGAATTGGTCATGGGGTAAGGGGGAGGTGAGGGATGCGTTAACATGTGTATTATGCACAGAGAGTCTGGGAAATAATGTTACAAAGTTACAAAAAAACAACAACACAATAGACAAGATGGTGATAGAAGCAGCCAGGTTTAACCTATATACTAAAGAATGCGCTGCTTTCAGAGCACATGCTGTCATATACCTATCCCGGAAGTTCCGCCCTATAGGTACTTATTAAGGTGAAAAAAACGTATTGATATGCAAAAGAATTACCAAATTATATTTCTGTCTTACATATACATACACTGTATATCTTATGCCAATTTGCAAAGATGCTTGGCTGTTGTACTGGTATATATGAGTGCAATAATCAGGTTTGGTAATGAATCGTGTGATAATAAGAAGACATGAAAAGACAAAATAATTAGAAACGTGCTGCATGCACTAACAAAAAAACATACAATGTACTCCATCACCTAATATCCCAACACTGAAGAAAAGCAGGGTTTGACCAGGGAAGCTTGCAACAGTTTATAAGAAATGTGCTGAATTACACACAATGCATGTGGCAAAAAAAAGATGTAAAGGGTGGCAGGAAAGTCAAGATCAGACAAAGAAATTGGTTTTATATATACATGCATACACTCAGTTCTGTCCACTGTCCATCCAAGCTTGCAAAATCAGATATAAAATTATAGTTACCTGTAACATTGACATGTCAATCTATTTTGCATAGCTGTATGACCTGAATTATTGTAGGCTATAGTGTATGACTTTTCCAAGGATGACACAGTTGACTCTTAATCGCCTGCTATATAAACGCAACTTCCGCTTAATCACATTTTCCTGAAGAACTGAAACTTACTCTGGACTATTGCAACATCTCAGTCACCATAAATGCAAAGATTAATGTAAGAAAGAGTTACACCTACTAACAAATTTACAAATATCCTAATCTGGTTGATAGCACAGTCATAATTATCCACCTTACAGATCTATCACAAGTCTGATATTGGGTGATATATGGCCCTCCTCACAGCGCCCGGACACTTTAATATCATTTATCACATCTTGGTGAGTAACTCTGATGGGGACTACGAGAAGGATTGCTCAGATCAAAGACTCTTACCACATGGTACAAAGCCCTAACGGCTTGCGTTGTAACATAAGATCAGCGACCAATCAATCACATTTAAGAGTCTTCTTGAACCCTCTTTGCCTAGCTACAATAACATAATGCCTTAGGCCAGGTGCCAGTCGTAAAACTCTGAATCAGGAAGACCAGCAACTGCCAGATAGGTACTGAATATATTAACTCAACATACAAGATTTGTTATCATTACTGCCCATTGTCTAAATTCTTCAACTTGCTCAGTAGTAAATCTCTCAACCTTAACATTCTACATATCAAAGCTTAATTTTTTAAAAAAACAGCCATGCAGTGCATAACCTCTCCACTGACACAACACACCACTGTCTTTGCTTGACAAAAAAAACACATCTGGAAGTGAGCAGTGATGACATAAAATGTCTTTTATAACTTACCTTCCACTGACTAGAAGGAAACAACAGAATTTTGAATGCTCTTCAGTTCTTGAATTTTTGATGCATTGTTTCATGACTAGGATTAGTTTACTAGTTCTACACAGGCATCACTAAGGATGATTGAGGAACTCAGCTCAGCACTTCATGATAAACTCTGCAAGCTACTTATAAATTTTTTTATAAGAGCATCCAGATTATATATTTATACTTTTGTGAATAAATAACGTATATGCAAACTGTTTGTATATTCAGTAAATGAAGGTATACCGTTTTCATCTTCCATGATTGCAGCACTTCTACAGGGTGACAAAACAATATGATGCCAATTAAGGCTTAGCTTTATACTTTCAATTTAAAGATCTTTGGATGTGAATACTAGGTCTACATGTTATGGACAGAAAAATAAATATGCAATATCAAATGAGACAGGGGAGAGGGATGTAATTTCACATGTGTAAAGCAGCAGTTGAATAATTTATAATTTGAATATACTGAGGTTTGTAGAAAGAACTTTCACCAAAACCTTTGAATAATGTTAAAGAGAGTCCAAAGCATAAAATGAAAGGAAAACAATACAGGAAATTTGAAAACGTATTGTTAGACTCTTTCAATGATCATAACCAAGCTACAAGGTGTTCAACAATTTGCAAAACTTTTTGTGCAGAAATTCTGGCCAAAATGTCAGTATTAGCATTTCTGAATTTAATGTCGTCTTTATGAAACCAAAGAAGGTAATGGCTAAATTTACAGTTTAGTAATCTACATCAACATCTTTAGTTCTTCTGCACACAATTAGAGACAGTCTCAATCTAAGTAACACTGTGTCATAAATGAATCCTAAATCAAGATTACAACAACCCAACACCTCTAAAATGCAAAGCTAGAGTAGAGACGACTACGGGAGGTTATTTATGCAGGCCACATCTATAGGGGGCTGAATTATGGGATACCTTGTCCGATATCATCAAGCTGGCTGGGGCACAACTCTGGGTCAACCTGGCCCAACAAAGGGAGATCATCCAAGATCTCTGTTGGGACAGGTGACGAGGTGCCAGTGGTATTGCGGCGCAGAGAACGAGCTTTCCGCCGCCGTGATCTCTTAAACTCTGTCTCACTCTCGCCCCCTGACCCCTTTGTCTGCTGACCTTTCAAAACAGTATTTGTCTTTGGGCTCTGATTGTTCAGTCTTCGCTTGGATGGACTGGCGGCTACTTTCTTCCGCTTTTTGTTGCTGTCTCTGGAAAATATGAGAATATAATCTGGTGACATTTCACATCATCCCAAAATAGCTAAAAAAAGACCCTTCACTCTTATGGCATTTGTACCTAGCAGTAATCAATTTCATATTCTACTGCAAAATAAGGCAACGTCAACACCATTTAGGGTTGGCACTTAATGAGAAAAACGCAATTTCATAGAACTTACGAACCTGGCATAAAACTTAATGAAAGAAATTTAATATGGCCTTACTTTACATCTGCTAAAGATAGTGCCTCAGATCAATCACATACAATTTCTTCACTTCTGCCAATACTCTAAAAGAAGAAGCTTCAAATCTGCCACTGCCAAAGCTTCAAGCTTAGGTGTATGGAAAATCAGACTATACAGAGGCTTGCACTTCCATAACACATTTGCAAGAGCTGAAATTCCTGGCAAATGCTGAAACATCAGGTCCAACATTTTCCTAGACACCAAACATTATTTACCCAATATCTGATGACTTCTCCACAGGCGGATCCCCATCCTCTCCACTAGCAAATGGTAGAGGATTTTGAATGGAGGCGGATTTCACTTTGGGAGCAGAGCTCATGTCAACGATTCCATCTGAGTGAGCCCTCCTGGCCGATACCCCCGTGGCAGCTGCAGGCCCCGATCTGGTCTGCCGTTGGTTGCCCCTTGCTCCCAGCCTAGCACTCACTGCAAGGTCAAGGCCAGGTGAAATTGGCACAGGAAACTGTGACTTGCCAGTTGGAAGAGGGATGCGACTTGTAGGAGCTGTCCGTTTATTCACCTAAGAAGTATTTGATAAAGTCATTCCAAGGAATTTGACTTGCCAGTTGTCATGTAAACAAAGCTATGACTTAATTCAACTCTACTTAACTTGTTCAGTTCAAAGCAGAAACACAACTTTTATTATGAAAATGTATAAAACAAAACCTATGTACAGCTACAATTTAGAGCAACTGACAGAACAAGGAATTTACCAAATCAATAGTAACAGTTCTTCCTGCAGACTGACAAAAGGACACAAGCCATTGAATTTCCAAGAACAGATGACAAAACAATGGTTGTTAACTAACTTTACCTGCAGGTGTTACACACTTTTTTTAAAATTAACTCTTTCCATGCCGATCGCCGATATATCGGCGCTTACGCCTGTCGAACCCATGCCAATCGCCGATGTATCGGTGCTGACTTATATTGTTTCGTAAAAGGTTCGTTTCAAGTTTTTATATCAAAATAAGTTGATCTAAAAACTAGGAAGACTTTCCGGTAACGAAATTTGAAGCGTCAGTGCGGTTTTCATTGTTAGCAAAGCGTTTTTCTCAATTTTTTTCGAACTTTTTCTCGCTTTTTTTACCTGTGAACTGGGAACACTAAAAGTGCTATTACTTTTGAACTAATTGAGATATTTCACTTCTGTAAAGACCTATACACCAATAAATGAATACACTATGGATTATGTGCAGAGATAATTGGATAGCAACACACTTGACTGTCCTGGATTGATGCGAGTACAAAAAATTATGAATAAAATTATTACCGCTTTCAGAATGTCTCCTCTTTCCTTTCTCCCTATACAATTATTTGTCCCTTTTTCATGAATTCCTTACTTTCTCCACATAGCTGATCCATTTTCCAACACAGTGATATGTAATACATGACCCTTTCTTCCGATATTGCATTGTTATAGGCTTTTTAAATAAGCCACCGTGATTTTGATTTTCGGACTGGAAATTAATCTGGCACAGACCTGAAAAAAATGTGGCATGGAAAGAGTTAAAGAGGAACTCAGATGTTAACGGTTTTAAGCCTGGTTGAATAAAACACACACCATGCTTGACAATTCACTAAAGTTTGAACTGACTCATCCTCAAGCATGTCAATAAAAGTGACATAAACATGAAATGAAAATAAGCTTATTTTGTTCATCCACAGAGGAAAACTGTCTTCATTGCAGAAGAAAAATATAAAGAGGACCTGTGCCAACAGTGACAAAACAGTATCATGAAACCTGAAAATAATTCCTCAACCGATTCCAACGCCTCTTTCCCACCTCCTCCTGTTCTTTTCTCTCCCCCAACTCCAAAAATCACTTACTATCATACCCATGTCGCCAGACAAATTTGTGAATTACATTCAACCCAAGCACATATTCTCAGTTATACACATAGTGATTATCAACCATATCATAACTGTAACTTATCACTGCTACCTCAATGCACCTGAACTGAACTGGACACATACACAACTTACCACATTTACATTTTTCAGCTGATGAACTTTGCTCTCTTCTCTGGACTTCATACTGGCAGTTGATTCCCTCGACTTGAGACTGTGGCTGCCCTCCGATTCACGAGACTTAAGTAAGAAATCACCTTCTCTCAGTCGCAGGTTTGATTCCGCAGATAGCTGACGGATGCTGCGGTTTTCATCTGTAGCCGTAGTTAAATTTAAAGTTACGGGCAAGCTATTCGCAGGCACTGTTGATGTTGTTTTGCTTGCTGGCCCATTGTAAGGCATGCGACGCCGGTTTGGTTGCCCCTGGGTCACCATTACATTACGGGTTGCTGAAAATGAATAAAAAAATAACCACATGTTATTTAAGTTAACTCAAAAGTAATACAATCCACACAAAGTGTCATCTAGTTTACAAAGGTTGTATGCATATATGTGGTGCCATGGGAAAACCAGGTGGAAGACATAAAACAGCACAGCGGAGAACTAGGCAAATTTTGGGTCATAGGTGAACTTTTATGCAATTTCAGATTTTTGCATGTTGACAGTCTTTATCCATTTTCGATTAAATCTCGTGCACGAATTCAACCAATAAATATGTTTTCTTTAATTAATTTTGTGAAGCAACCCAATTCCCCAATCCATCATTTTCACAACCATTAGACAACGTGAACAGATTAAAATTCATTTTCGCACTGGCCAATTTTGTGAGTTTCTTATGAAATGTGCATCAAGAACAATACCGCCAACTTATATATGGATGGAATGCTATTTTCGGCATCTTTGTAATGAAACCAAGTACACATGTATCAAATTTCACAACAACAACTGTGCATCTAATGAATGGGGATTTCCCGCATACTCTGATCCCCAAGAGGCTACAGGCTCTGTATTGATGAGTGCGTACTGTGCTGAAAAAATTCAGAGTACAGGGTATTGATGAAAATAGCAAAAATCCCCTTTTTTCTTCAACTAAATAATGTACATTAAATGCTTTGTCCACTCTGGCTGGAACACAAGTCTTACATAAAAACAAACAACAATATCTACAGTGGGTCAACCGTTGGGAGGTTTCTTGGACAACTGTCATAACCCACCTATATCTTGATAGGGTCTCAGACTTCCATCAAATGGACATAAGACCTTGTTAACTGGGGTGACCTTATGGCAAATCAAAGTGTACTGGTCGTAGAATTCTTCAGCAAAAAAGTACTAGTTTCGAGATCTGAATTCCCACAAAACTTGCTAGGCAGTTGAAACTTTTGCAAGATTGGGTTATTGATTGATGCTCTAAAGGTCCATGGAACATGCACATGTCCTCACTGCCAGATGATTCATCACTTCGGTTTACAAGTGTTACACACAGATGAAACCAGACAAATGCTCTCAAACCTGCATATACCTCAACTGAATGAAACAAACATGCCAGAAATGTGAAACTTAAACCCAAAACATCGGTGCCTAAGGCGGAAATAATTATCACATTCTGTGCACCCAAGAATGGCTTTGCAGTGATTTTGGGTGCCTGCATTTGATCGTCATTTCAGATCAGAATTTCTTTGTGGCGTAAGACTGATATACAACCCTGTGAAGTCTTCCCCACTGCCTGGATTGATCACAAGACTTCTTTCCTAAACCAGCAACAGACATGCTCAAATGTCTCCGAAGCAGGCATACTAGCATATGCCACTCTGCCAATGATCTTTCACCTATGGTGTCATATGTCCATCTGGTATAATCTATGCTCATGGCTGCCCTTGTGCAACAAGCTGGCCAAGGCCTGCCATCCCTACCTTCCCTAACTGGTGCAAGTTCTCTCTTTGTCTGGGCTCCCTGAGCTGTGTTCTGATTATTTGGTCTGGGGTAGAGCCGGCTAGAGACCTCCTGGCCGGGCCGAAACCATTTCTGGGTGCTGGTGGTAGATCCACTATCACTGGTGCTTGTTCGTCTCGACTGGTTCATTGTAGATGCACTGTCAACACACAGCAGAATTGCGTATAGGAATTAAAAACCCTTATTTATGACTGAATGGCAGAAATTTAGGTTGAATGCTCCCATAATGCATTTTTTTTCCCAACTAGAAAGGCCAATATGATTCACTTGGAGCATGCAGGAGAATATCATATATGAAAATAAAGTTTGAGAAAAAGCTTGAAGAAATAATCTGTGCCATACAAACAAAATTATCCCTTACATGAAGCCCACAAAACAAATGTATGTAGTGGGCTTTTCAGCCTTATCATTATCAGAATATACAAATTTGAATACAATTTGATAGCCAAATTTTGATTTTCAAATTCAATAAAAAAGTTAAATGAGCTGAAAACATATATGATGCCAGCTCTAAAATATTGCTGCATTTTCTTAACTTGGTCTGCAAAAAAGCAGCTTGGCTGTCAAGTCCATGTAATAAATCACCCCTTGAAAAATTGAAAAAATAGCAATTAAAAGGAGGAAACAATTAAGTTCCACAGCTTACTGAAATCAAGTAGGGACAAATGTAATGCCTGAAAGTCATGAAAGATATGGCAGCAACTGATGCCAAAATTTTCAGAAACCAACATCAACTCAAAGGTCTTTTTTCAATATGAATGTTGCTTTGACATAATAATCTGCTTCGTTTTCTTATTACATGCCCAGTTTTCAAATCTGAATTTTGGTTTTCCAAACATTTTCAGCATTTTACTATAGCTGTACGAAATGAAAATGCTGGAATGGAGGGCAAGTTCACAATGCTTACCCAGCATTTCTGTTGTTCAGACTTCGCAACGAGTTGTTTCTGGCAATCCGAGGTTGTCCCCTCAAACCTCGGAGATAACGCCGCACAGCTTCACGGACTCCATATAGGTTACTGTGCTCTGACATGTGGATCCGTGACCAGGGATTGCACTCGATCAAATCTAAAATGGCTATGGCAACAGCTTTTCCCACCTGAGAGAATTACAGAGCGCTAAAATGTTAGTAGTGTTGCTGGGCATATATGCACTTAGACTGAACATATACACGACACAGTGAATCAGTAGATAATAACACAGATAACATGCTGTAAACAAACGCTGATATTCAGTTAAGAATTAAACACCACAAGTCTATCTGAACTGTCACATCCTAAAAGAATATATTAGCTGCCAAACATCAAATATCATTTGGAACACCTGAAGAAATATGCTAAGCATCTTTGAGATGACAGGGGAAAAAAGAAATGACAATAATATGGTGGGGCTTACTGACCTCAAATTCCAGGGGATCTGTCCATAATTTTTTGAGTTTGTGATGAGTCTTCATTCATTAACAAAATCTGATATGAGTAAGTAATAAGGGACTGTGAAGAACAGCAGTACAACAGATGCCCAAATTTTAATGTTTTTCAGGTTCAAAGTTGTGAAATTCTGTGTACTCATAGTACTGTTTATGAATTTAAATCAAGACATCACCTCATCACTTCAAAATTCTCTCAATTCCTAATACATCACACAATACCACAGCCATTATATATTTTCTTGGAAGCACTAACATATGCATTGAGGGTGGGTATGGAGTGTCAAGTACCTGTCATGGTATCAATGTTCAACTAAAGTCATACACATGCTACAGAAGAAAAACTTACATCTTCAAAGTGTGCTTGAGAGTACTTAGGAGGGAAACTGGCAGTAGGTGGCGGTGTGGCTCTCCCGTCATCCCCATGGGCTGGCGGAACAGGGTTGACCATTCGTCCTGAGTTGTAGTTGCATTCCAGTGTGTAACTGAAGGAAAACGAAAACTCAGAGGAACAGGTACCACAGAGAATTTAACCAATGTTTGATAGCTCATCAGGCATACCTCAGCTTGAGAGATGAAAAGATCATGAATGGTTACAAACCAACATTTGTGCAATAATATGTGCAAAAAAGCTTGAAAACTTAAGAAATTTACTAAAGCTTTGATAAAATGATACATGCCATGCACTACGGCATTACTGCTTTCTCCATAAGTCCATTACTGACTAATGATGTTAGCTTCTAGCATTCATGCAAAATACTTTTGAGGCTACATGCTTGTGCCACAAATTAGAAGCAAACATGCTTCCTCTCACCTGTGAACAAGACCTGTTGCTTTGTAGATGGCCACACGACCACTCCCTTCTTTTGACATGCCATCCCTCTTATCCTTGGTATACATGTTCTTCTCCGAAAAGTTGCATCCAGTAAAGTCAAAGTGAGGTGTGTTCATGGATATTAGCTTTGGAAACAGCATGTTCTCCACCTGTTGATGAAACACAACTCCTGCATTTTTCTTGTCAAACTAAAATATTAACACATTTCTAAATTCTCATACAGTACAATCAGTTATTCCAACCTGAGTAAATCAGAAATGTTTTCTATACACTATCTTTTCAAACTGAGGACATTACAGTAATCGTCTAACACCTAGTCACCTGGACCTTCAGGTTCAATCCTTCATTTTTCACTACAAAAGCCACAGTCAGGCTCATCATATTCATTTTCTGACCATCAATTGCTGACCTGCAGCTTGCATAATAATTATTAGTAATAATATAAGGAAATACCTGTGATTTCAGAAATGCTATAAAAAAGAGGAAATGGTCATGGCTGGGGTAACAATAGTTTCTTAGGACAATCCGGGCTGCCCTTCCCTTTCTCAGAGGAGGAAAGACCCGTGTTAAAATCATTCACTCCCTCTTACCTGGATATCTTCACTTTCAAAGTAGTTCCCATACATAAAGCATCCGCGCTTAGAGGCATGGCCGTGCAAATCCACGTACATCGCAATACCACTGGCATGCGGAGGGATCTTTAGCAGCTGTGGATCCCTCAAATGTGGCGCATTGGTGCCATCTCCAAGCTCAAATACTTCATTGTCTCCTTCGTCCTCAGACCCTTCATTTCCTAGTCGGTCAGTGTATGTATCACTCTCATCTGAGTCCATCCCAAAGCTCAGGGCACTGACAGAGAGGTCATTACAGTCAAAAGTCAGATAATACAGTAGACTCTGTTCTGTAACAACTTCATGGGTAAAAGATCAGTAAGTCGAGATATGATTTCATGAGGCTGCTTGTACTTATATTAAGAGTGAAGGAGGGGAGGGGAATGTTATTTTCTGCTGTGATAAATGCTAAGACGCCTGTCAATAAAATTTCTCCAGCATCATCAACCTACATGAGAAGGTTTAGCATCAATGTCTATTTGCTGTAGGAGCACAACTTCATTAGTTTAGAAAGTTTATGCTGTTGTCTCTTCTCTTAGTTCTACCATTTCATCTGGTTAAAGAAACTGGTTAAAAGTTTGGATCAGAAAAAGTAATTTCATCTTTCTCTAACAAGGGTGCAAGTGATATCCAATTAATCCTATTTATCCACTTCAAATGTGGCAAACATAAAATCTAACAGAGAGAGAGAGAGAGAGAGAGAGAGAGAGAGAGAGNGAGAGAGAGAGATAGAGAGAGAGAAAGCAAAGAAAGAACAGAAAGAGTGAGAGAAAGTCACATTCATGAATCGAGAGTAAATACTCCTATCAGACAGTACAGGGATGGCAGCAGTCAGGGGTAAAATGTTAAATCCAAAGCTCAGCATTCAAGTCACCGTCCAATATGGAAGTTGCTCTGTCAATTTTTTTATGCATTTTCATGTTGAAATGTCCGGATTCCTCCTCCCCCCCCCCCCCC
>JAWQUT010000035.1:864468-969993 GCA_033807755.1 Ellobium chinense
CCCCCCCCGATAGATTTTAGGTTTTCTGAACATATTTGCATTCTGCAATTCCTGCACTTACTCCAAAGCTACACATTCCATGATTTTTGCTCATGCAATTTCTAAGCCCTTGATAAAGAGACCAGAAATGGTTTCATTCAGTTTATGCTTATTTTACAGTAAATGATACCGAATTGGAACCATATGTAGGACATGCCAATGGTACTTGCCTGTTTTTGTTGAGTTCTTCTGACATGTTGAGAGAAGAAAGTTTCAGCCTTAATTCTGAGTCAACAACCCTCACATCACTTTGTGCAAGATCATTCTGTCCACCTCCTTCAAACAGGCTGATCTGGATAACACAGAAACGTGAAAAAAGAATCACAATCAAATAAATGTGCCATACTCATTAATTATTCTTGCAATGCTTGTTCCAGGCCTGCCATCATCAACATTATGAACAGTGAATCTGTAACATTATAAGATTCTGTTTCCAGTGACTTGATTTGTTTTGACCTAAAAAGTGTGGATCATTATTAATCTGGTAACACTGGAGATGACACAGAAATGAGTCGAGATGCCTACTCCTGGAAGGACAATAAGGGAATTTTTCCCTCCAAAATGAGAGAATGTCTGAACTTCAGGGAACTTCGACGTATCACATGAAACTAACTGACAAACGAATATTATGCATTTTCCATTTCTTTTTCAGAAACAGTTTATGGTTAAACAACAAAAGGATAATGGAATAGGGAATAACCAATACTATAGAGTGTGAAAGCAGAAGATAATCACAACTGTAACTCTAGGCTTGCTTTCTTTCTTCACTAGATCTATTCCATCACCATCTGAGCTTTTGCTTTTCAGCTCAATGCCATGTGATGGTATTTTGAAGTTTTCATTGCTGACACTTTTTGACTGACTGTGACATTTCACAGGCATGATTTGCTAACCTGACCTCCTTGTAAATTTTGTTCCTTTTATCTTGATTTTCTGCATAAAATAAATACTGTGAAAGTGACCGTCCCCGTTAGGATAATGTTCTCTTCATCAGTGGAAGCAGTAATAACCTTAAGCAGCCCGCTCCTTTTTTCCACCCCCCTTAAAGAACTCAGTTTTGCTTAGCAAATGGAATGATCAATTACAAGACTCATGTGAGAAGAAATGTTGCCTGTACTGCACCACTCTATCAGCCTCTTAACTTGGTTGTTTGTTTGAGTTAGGGCTTTACTGTGTGCCAGCATGATTATGGGTATGTTGCATCATTTTGGTTGTAAGACATTGGGTAGAATTTTCCAATCACTTTTGCCTGGACAGCAGTCACTAGGTCTGTTCTTCTTTAATTTAAAACTGTGAAGGGAGTTTTAACATGCACAATATGCACTTAGGACCTTCTGATTTTCATTATTATCATCTCAAAGAATGATCTTAATCAAGCACAGAGAGACTACTCACTAGACTGCTGCCTGAGCTGGAGCCATGCTGAGCCATGTTGGTGACTGTGGTGTTCCCATCGCCATCATCAAGATCAGCCAAGTCCAGGGGTTCAACTGATGAAGGTCTGTGGTGGTGATGGTGGTGGTGATTATGGTTGTGATGATGGCTGTGATGTGGTGGGCGCTTCATCATTTGCTGATTCTGAGCAGATGTATTGTCCACCCACGGGGCAGGAAGACTCGACTGAAACATGCTGGGCTCCTGAGCTTCTTGGGTAGAAGGAGGGTGGTGGTGGTGGTGGTGATGATGCTGATGGTGGTGGCTGTGGTGGTGTGGTGAATGGCCTGCTGGGGCATTCACCTCCTCACCACCTCCCGAGTGACTAAGCTGTGCAGGGTTCAACCTGGGTTCAGATGGGTTGGCATCTTCGATACCTTTAGAACTCCCTGCCTCTCCATGCTGCTGATGACTAAGCTGATTCTGGTTATGGCGATGATGATGATGATGATGACGGTGATGATGCTGATGCTGAGGAAGGCTGGATGGAGGTTGCTGCTTGTCAGCATTAACATTATGTTCCCCAGCACCAAAGGTGTCTTTGTCTATGGATTTCCTGGGTGTGATTGGAGGCAAGTGGGTGTTGACAGCATGCATGGGCCAGCCAGAGGGCCCATCGCCATGGTAACCACCACGGGGAGTATTGGCATTTTCCTCAGCTGGATGCACAAGATGTACAGTATTGGCATCACCAGCATGTTCTCTTGCATTATCATCTGAGGACAGCAATGTATTTAACTGAGCATCGAGTATGTTTTCATAGTGGCCTAGAACTGAGGGTGCAGCTAGTGTGTACGTTCTTTGGGTACTGCCGTCATCATTATTGTCCTTTCCACTTGCTGGAGAGGTGACAATGTCCTCAGTGGGAGATGAAACTCTCTCCCCACCAGGAAAATTAATTTTGATGCCATTCACTTCACATTCAAGACGATCTCTCTCCTGAACATGGTGGTACACAATCAAGCTTTTGGATGCATAGATGGAAGGGTGGGTTCGGGGATTAGGGTCCAGGTACACCCTGTTCAAGTTTACCCCTCGTGGGTCTGTGCGGTAGTGACCCCGCTTAACGCCATCTGGATTCAGCATTGGAATAAGCTTGAAGACAAATTGTCGACGCAGCTGGCGAGCTCTGGGGTCATTCTCTCGAAGGATGAAGTTTAAGAAACCATTGTACACATAACTGGCAGGTGTCTCGCCGGGATGGACACGGCTACTTAATACAAATACCTGTGAAAGTTAAAAACATGATATGAAGAGAGAGTCATACATCATCTTGAAGTTTTATCAACAAATATATATATATATATACAGGGCTGCAGAAATAACCTTTGTATAAAGCTGAGGATAATATATACTATAACAGATGGTTGGAAGATACAACTACCATGCAGATTTGCATGGTTGATTAGCTAATATATACAAAGCTAAGGATAATAAAGTAACAATATGTACAAGAAAGGGGATTGCAACCAAGCCAATCATCCATCTTATGGATATTATTCTTAAATCTGAAATCTGAAAACATATCCATAATCTATATAATATATATTAACCTTTAGATGTGTTTTTGTTTTTTTTTCATCTTTACAAGCAAGCCAAACAGTTGAATTCTCCTCTCATATATCAATTATCCCAGTAGCTTACTCTTTTTCCTTTAAATCTCTTGCATCGTGGCTTGTCTTTGTCCGGGAAAAGATGTTCATCAAAACGAGGCTCAACACAGTCTGTCAGTCCATGGCAAGAAGAGATAGTGATGAGGTCAATCCGCAGCTTGTCTAGCGAGTAGCACAACAATTCTCGGTGATAGTAGATATTTTCTGGATGGCTGTCAAACAGAAAGGAGACCAGTGTCTATGTACGGTAATATAACACCAAAAAAAACAAACCCACATGAAATTTAACTTAAAAAACAAAAAAACCACACATAATGCAAAGAGTGACTGCTGGTAATGTCTGCAATATCTATTCATTCAGTGCGTGACCAATAAATACACCCTGAGAGATGTGAAGAAAAGATCTTCAGGAACAAAACTTTTTTAAATTAATTGTTGTCATAACGGAGCCTACTGTATCTGAGTCCTTGTCCTTCTGTCCTCTGCTATGAAATGGTATCTAGAAATCTGTTTCAATTGCTGGACATTCAACTTTCTACACAGCACAACTGGTTCTATTCTGATTTAACAGTGGAATTAGGTCACCTGTGTTTTTCAACAGTTTTATATAAAGCTGTGCTATGTGAGTGCACTGTATCCAGCTAGGCAATGTACATCCTCAGATGAAACTTCTTCTCATGATATTTCACTGAAATTTTATTGCCAGTAAAAAGTTAGCTTGATATATATATAGGCAAAATATGGTTTTCTCCTACCAGAAATTGAATAAGGGACTTAAACTGTGATAGTATTTGTTGATTTACTCACGTTTTTGAAGTGTATGTTTGACAAGCCTTAAAGCGCTCATCTAAATGCTGCATTTGTTCCTGACTCTCTGTGTATGACCATGGAAAGCAGAAAGCAAAGTAGACAGTTCCACCTCTAACGTCAGGAAACCGATAAGTAAATGACAAGATAAACTGGCCATCCACAGTCTGCAGAGGGAATAGAGAATGAATAACAGTTTATCTTTGTGCCTTACACCTGTAGTATCCACATAGTGTCATGAGTGCATAGACACTTCACAAGTCAAAATCAGACAATATCTTATCAGGCATTTTCTTTCCCATATTACCAAATCAAACTACAAACAGACGCTATCAGATTCATGATGAGGTGCATGCCTAACTCTGGACCTATGCCTAACTCTGGACCTATGCTTAACTCTGGACCTATGCCTAACTCTGGACCTATAATATCTGCACACTATATCCATGGCTTAAGTACTCAACCACAAACAAATCAGGCATCTGTGCTTCAGGTCTAACACAGCATTTCTCAACTGTGCTCCAGCATCACAGACCTTCAATGTAGTCTCTCAAAATATTTGGTTGCAATGAGCTCTACTGACTGACAAAACCGAGTCTCACAAACAAAGATTCTCATGCTGCTTACTTCATATGTGGGCCTGTCCCTGATTCTTTCCCATTTCGGTTTCCCTGGTAACACCCTAACAAATGGTGTGAGACCCTGACTGTACAGCTTTCCTTGTCTGTTCATATTCATCACATTGATTTTGATCAGTCTGTTGCTGCTAAAACCTCGAATGCCAAAGTAGAACCAGGATCTAGAGAAAACAAAAAAATAAGAAATATACAAATTGTACGCGCAATAACAATACTGGACTACCTTTCCTTGTCCTAGTTTTTCTTCTCTTGGTCTGTATGTTTTCAGCACCATATGTCATGACAAGTCTCAGTCCATCATTTATAACCATTCTCATCAGTTCTGTCATAATTTATACTCGTTCATTACCAGTGAAGTAGAGGGAGACTAAAACTCCAAGTATCTGTAGACTTTCCTTGACAAAGTTGAACTGTACAATATCTTCAAATCTTCATTTACTTCACTCCATGATAAACTATGATTCATGACAATTGTACATGACCTTACCTGTTGGGATTTTCAAATTCTGTCCCACCACAGTCTGGATTAGTCCATACGTTGAACTCAGAATCAGGTTTAAGCTCAACGCCATGGTGAATAGTAGACCCTGGAGCTGAAAAATTCAGCCAGTTCATGAACACATTATCATGCCCTGCTGTCTTGTCTTGTTAATCCGCACTTTTTGGTTACTCTGTATTTGTTTAGATTATCCTATTTTGTGTACTATCTGGTCAAGCCATTTACAAAGCAAGGAAGGTGCAAAGTAAGAATCATTCATTCAAATAATGATCTGACAATTTAATGTCAGTTATGGAAAAATCTTTAACGAAAAAACAAACAAATGGACGAATGAATGAGCAATAGAAGGAACTTACAACAGAAGAAAAGAAGAGAAAAAAGTTGCGAGGATTGGGGAGAAGACAAGTCTATCCTGTTATGCTATAAAAGATCAAAGTTGCAAAGTGATGCTTTGTTAACCTTTTGAATTCCTTTATCCCAACAGCTTACCCATGTAATGTGCACCCTGTGGTCTTTTGTTGTTTTTGGTGCAACAGGATGGGGCAATGGCATCAGAGAAGTCAGAACTGACCTCCCCAGGGATTGCCTAGCCTGTTACATAACACTTATCAAATTGAGATAGGATGACAGATGACACAAACACACAGTCAAACAAACAATTCCCTCAATGTTCTTTCAGATTATGGATGCACTATACGACATGAATATACACCAGCGTTGCCAGCTTTCATGTTTGGATTCAGAGGCACAGATTTTCAGATTATCAGTGACATCTATGTGTGGAAAAAAGCATCCTAGTACAATATGTTCAGTTAAGCAAGTTTTCCAGTCTCCTGGAGTCCAGATTAATGGACACAATTGTAATACACATGTGAAACTATATCTTTTTTAGTTTCATTTACTCAGATTATATAAGCATTTTCCATTCCCAAGCAGGATTAAGTACTTGTATCTTTAATTACTACTTTTACAGTGATATAAACAGTTTCTCTTCAAAAATGGCCCTCTCACTCCGAATTCATTCACTCAAAACTTGACTGAAGAGAAAACTATCTGAATCTCTCAGTCCTCACACTGATGTTGTTCACATCATGCACATGTTCTATCACAACCAAGCATAAATGCTGCACATCCGCATTTGCCTGATTTTAAGTTCCAAACTATATGAATCAGAAGAGATGAACAGATTACGAGACAAGATCATAAGTCTTTGTTTCCCTAAGTGATATCATATTTTCATGAGAACATTCTGCTATTCTTCCAAAGTGTTAATCAACTTTCTTGTGGAGCAGAATAGGGGCCTTAAAATGTCCTTCCACAAAATTAAATATGAACTACTTCAACACAGTTGGAAAAATGTGACATACAAACCTGGTCTTTCATTGTCTGAATCATCATCATCACCCTTGGATACTTTCTCAACACGTGCCAGATTGCCAGAGTCAAATTTTGATGTGAACAATAGTCCTCCAACTCTTGCTTCCATCTTGCAGAATAAGCCGTCCCTTGTCCTTGAAATTGAAACCATTATTTCTTCAAACTAGTATTTTCAGTGACAGAAATGCCATTTTTTCACATAAGACTTCTTTGACAATTTCAGTCTTCATGCTAAGAATATTTCCTATCAGCACAGACAGAGACCAATACTATCAAACCAAGAAATAAATGCTCAAACAAACCTGCTAGTGTTTAACTTTTACACTCCTTTCAGGAAAATATCAGAAATTACCACTTACACTAGCCCTGAATTTTTTTTTTCCATTGAAGTAACTTAAAAAACCTCCATTGATTCCTCACATGGAAAAAAAAATTCTCCAATTAGCACCTCTGTCACAAGTATATCTGGTGGTCTCTCCTCAATATCAAAATCTCCTGTTTCAAAAGATAAATTATTATATTTAATGAAACTGAAAGCCTTCACATATGATGGATCTCCTGACTGCTGAGAAAGAAACAAATGCCTCAAGAAATTTCCTTCCATGTACAGACCTCCCCCTCCCCTCCCTTTCAGAAGCATTAATCAGCTGCTGTAGCAACACAAATTACATGCTCTGCTGTGACTTCATTATTTGCTTCAGATAATGAAATCTGCAGAGTTCTTTTTTTTCTAAAAGTAGAGGGTGAGTGATTTTGTAAAGTGATTCCATACCTGAAATGGAATGAATTTGTCAATGAATTCTTAAGTCTATGTAAATGCAACCATGACATCTTGCTCTTTGATTCTCAATGTGCATTCCTTAAGTGATTCTACATTATCCGATGGTCTTTATGTGAGCCGAGGGAGGGGAGAGGGAAAGTTATAGGAATAATTATAATAGGGAAGGGGAATGGGATGAAACCAAAGAGGGAGCCGAGGAGGGAGAGGGGAGATATATGGAAATGGGGTGATGTTTAGGGTAGGGGTATGGACTATCGGGAACGACAACCCCAATAGGAAGGGAGCTAAGGGAGAGGATGTCTTAAGTCAAGGGTGCAGACAGGACTTCAATGGGCACATCCACAAATACACGACTTTTATTGACGGTACTAGATCATCTTAGTGAAACCAAAAAAAAACTCAAAAGCTAAAAACTAAAAACCCAACCAGAGGCAGGCGATGCCATCCAAGAGACAGTGCGAAATCACTTCAACTTCACTTTAATTCATGCTCCAATTCTGGGGCTGGTCAGTAAAGCAATTTTTAAGGAAAATGCGTCTTCACTCTTTCAGCATCATCAACAAACTGACACAAACTCTAAGTGAGTGTCCCGCGCTTGACCACACCCAACATTTCCATGTTATTCCCTAACAAAAGTTAGTGCTCAGTCATTCATGTAAAAGATCATGTATTTTGAGAAAAGCAATAAAACATTTTAAGAGAGAACCTGGCAAACTGTCTAATTAGCTAACTTCAGGTTTATATCATTATATTTTGAAGATTTTAGACAACAAAACCATAGTGCGTAGTAAGACAATGGGGGAGGGGCTTAATTTCATTTCAAGAAGCTCTGGAACCCACGCTAATCTCAGCATCGCGCGTGGACCAGGGTTACGTCAAGGTTGACCTCGGTCAAGACCCGAGACAACTTCTCTCATGGGGACAATTTACCAGGGGAGAGAAATCGTGGCCAGATTGGAACTCACCGGGGCGAGGTCGCCACTGGACGGAAAGAAACCGTGATTAAAGATAGGGTCACAGTCGGGGGGAAATTATCAAACAGGAGAGAGGGAGAATTCTTGTGTAAGAGGGCAGGGAAAGGGCAGACGCTGGTGCTGCCATCTCATGTACAGCAACTCTCATATCATAAAGGAACAGCAGGGGGAGAGTGGCTTGAGGTAAAAGTGCAAGATAGGGGCAGATGTTAGGGGGAGGGGGGTGACTAGAGGTAAGAGAGCAGGGTGGGGGCAGATGTTGGTAACAACATGTACAGTAGCCTGCTCACATTTATACATTGTTAAGGCACTGTAGCTGAGACTGTCTGTAACTTGTTCATTCTTATATTTCAGTTTCTCAGTGGCATTCCAAACCCAATATGAAGGCAAATAACTACAGACTGGAACTAAGAATAGTCTACCTTTAAATAGTTTCTTTGTTTACTTACTCACAAACTTTAGTTACGCTCTATCCTGCGAGGGGAAACATTCGTGTGACTGCAAGTTGCGTCCTTTGTCACACCGAGACGCGTGCAGGGCTGCTCGCAACTGCAGCACTCTTTCGGCACCGCTACCACAAGAGAAGCTTCTTCCTGTTAGCTTGCAAAATCAACAGAGTAGTAATAGTTGTATCCCATTTTACCGATGAACAAGTTGTGACAATGACATGTGTCACTGTCACTTCAGTTTCAAGACGCAGACATCCACCCAACGAACCCAAGCATGTCAGACATCTTGTAAACTATTATGGTTGCTGTCCCATGTGACTGAAATATGGAATTCAATTGGACAATTATTCTTAGTAATATTTTAGTTTCGCTTATTTCAACTTTTACCATTAACAAATTAATAAGCCCCGCCGAGAAACTTTAATGGAAAGTAATCTTATGCATTATAAGAAGCGCTTCTTGAGCAGCAGTTAAAGACTGCAAGAATATTAAATTAAAATAATTTAAAGACTGTTAAAGAAAGATCTCAAGGTCTTTTCTAGCTCACAGTTAATTCTTTGACCTTTTACCCGGAAACACGCCCTCTCAACCTCCAAAACATGGATTCCACATGTTGGTGCGAAGGACGCGGTTCATGCCGGAGCATGTGAATCAAGACTATACGCGAAACTGAGTAAATGCTCAAAGGTTTGATGTTTATTGTTGCTGTAGTTGTTACTATTCGTTTCGCTATGTGCTTTCCCTCCCTTCCCGTCAGAAAATATTAAATTAGATTAACAAGCCCTCACACACACACACACACAACAAGAAGGGGTGTCGGTCGTGTCTTATATTAAAAGTCGGCTGGACCCAAATCTCGAAGATAGACTAGACTATCTAGTCTAGATCTAGATCTAGCTGTGTCTGTGAGAGTAAATCACAAAAAGCTAGACATTTGGTAGGGGCAACTCACAGGGCTGTAGAGGCATCCTGGAAGCCAGAAGTCAAAGAAACATCATCTGATTATTGGCACAATCTGCAAATTACCAATCTTGAAAATTGTGGCACCAGCTCTCAGCAATCTAGAGACTAAGGTCACATAGTCTACATCTGAAAGAAGAAAGAGTATTTTCATCTTCCCCACAGTCTTCCATGAAAATTCAGAGAAAGGAAAAGCAACTATAAAACTACAGACACAACAAAACTGCAGTGGATCTAACTAGTCTACTACAATATGCTATGCTTGACCTCACTCAGACTCACTGGCTTATGAGACACAAAAAAGACATGAAAAAAAGGGCGTTTTAATTGACTGTAGGAAAGTTGGTTTATTATGCTGTGTAATAATACATATTTCTTTCATAATACAAACACACAGTGACAGTGTAATACATATCTTAATCTTACACATAAATACATAACGGTACACAAATGATTATGAAACCCTTTTAAAACAAAGTCATTGCTGGTTGTCACACTGCAGCGCTGTGGTCCCCTGAGCTGTAAAGCTTGATACTCATTTGATTCAAGTGGGGAAAGGGGAATGAAATTTCTCTCCTAAGGACGCCATAGTATAACTTCCGGCCCACAAGTGAAACACACAAACTTTAGATTTGACAGTTTTCAATTTCTTAATATAACTCACAAATTACAAAGTCACGCTGCCTCTCCGGATAGATGAAAATTAGTTGACTGCTGAAAACTAGTGTCATGGTCATACTTTTAGAATCGTTTAAGATAGATCAACCTTTTTTTTCAGATAAAGTTTTTTTAAATCCATTTGAAAATTAGTCTCAAACAGGTGCACAGCAAAGAATACATAGACAGTAAATTATAATCATTATACAACAGCTTTATAGCCTAACTAGATCTGTGTTATAAAATGAACTTAGTGAGTGCATGCATGCAGTGATGTGGTGGAAGTACTGGAAGGGATTTCTGCACCACACGTGTGGAAGATTAAAAGCTGTTGTGAAGGATTTTTAGTCATATATTTTATCACTTTTTATTCTCTTTTTTTTCCTCTCTGTCCTCATTTTCTCTTGCTGTCTCTTTGTATAACTGCAGAGATCATCCCATTGGGAAGGTATCTGCATGGAGAGGCCACAACTGGGATGCCCTCCCTCCTTCCCACATCTGCCATTGTGTGGGCCATAATATTGTTTATAGAATGAGGTGCTGTTTTGAGATATTGTTGAAAGCTGTTTTTTACAAAATAACATCATTGTTGGATTTCACACATACTTCATATTCATTAAATAATGCCATCACAAGGCCCAAGCACAAAAAAAAAAAAATTGAGTCCAACATCTAGTTGTGATTCTTTTTTACTTCCATCCCTGTGATATCTTGCTTTTCCTTCCATTTTCTTGCATTTGTCTCTTCTGTTTTACTCATTTTCACTGTAGGAAAAGGTCATTGCTCCACTCCCACATGAAGGGGTTATTTATTTTTTCAAAATTGCTGTCTGAGGCATGTCGGGGAAAGATGATGACAGATGGAAAGTTTACCCTTCTCTCCTCTCTCCCCATTATTCAAAACCTATTGTCTCTTGTAAACAAGAAATAACCAGGGGGTGATCAAGACAGATCCTGAAATGCTTGATTTGGCTTTGACATGAAGTGATCATTAGTTCACAAGGGATTTTTTCCGTATCTAGATTTCATTTAAATAGGTGCTTGGCAAGGCCAGATTCTATTCTAGACAAGAATGATAAATGATGTAAGCGAAGGAGGGCATACCATGAGGAGCCAGCCTCTCAGTAATCATCCATGACTATTGTGGGTGACCCCTCCATGCAGTGTAACTCATTCATACTGTACTGGCATAAAGTTGATTGGAAAAAAGGCTTTCATGAAATATTAGTCATAGTTTATGATCATACCATTTTCAGCATTTTCTTTTTCACACTAATTTGTCTCTTCACAGCTTCTACTGCAAACTGATGTTGGCAGTCTGAACTTCCTTGTGAATGTGGTAGCCTCATGACCATTCCTGTTGACAAATAATTTAGGGAGATTAGTCATAATGCTCTCTGTCATTGTATTACTGCAAAATCTGCGATGGCTCGTCCCCACAACTTTCATGTTGGGTGCTGCCCCTGCCTACATCAGCATCTGGAGCGCCTGGCGGGTCATGTCTGCCATCTTGCCTTCATGGGTCTATGTAAAAGGCGATGATTTCCTATTCTCCACATACCACAGAAACCTCCTCTTTTTCTTTGAAACCTTGACAGGAGTTGAGGTAAATATTTTTTTTTAATATTTGCAAAATGTTAGTTTAATTAGTGTCACATCACAGTTGTAAGATGTAATACTTGTGCATGATGTATTTGGACTGATAATACAATACATGCTTAAACTTTCAAGCAAACTTACCGGCATGAGCATTTTCTAGGCTTTTATACACATGGGTAAATAGAAAGCATATGGTCAATTATTATTCATTGATATCATGCAAAAATAATATCAGTGTTATTAAGCAGTGGTGTCTCCTCATACTCAGATTTACTGCTCTGTCTGTTTTGCCTTGAAGCAGCTGTAACATTTAATGAGTCATAACAAAAGCCACTGTATGCACAGTGTGCTGATGTGGATGCAATTTCGCAACAAATATCCACAGAAGCGGTCTATAAGGCATGATAAGCTCAAACTGGAAAAACCAAGTTAATAGTCTTGTGTATGGCTAGATCATCACATCCTTCAGCCTGATAATTCACCTACTGTGTATTATTCTTTTTTCTCACTATGTGCAGAAGAAAAAAAAATCCATATTTGATATTAAACTGTGCCTCTTTGCTATTTCAGCTGATCTTCTATGGAGACCTTACAGCTCTGCGACAGTTGCCAGATGGAGAGAACTGTCTCTACATATCTAACCACCAGTCCACTAGTAAGAATTGTATTTGATTAAGGGGAATAAGAATAATGAGAGGATTGGTACACGCACACTAGAAACCATAACATTCACAAGACAAGTCATCTGTACAAGTTTCAGACAGATCTCCTTCCTTGGCATCTATGAGGCACTGTTAAGATCAGTGAGTGACATTAGCATTGCTTGCTGTCTTATGTGTGAGGAATAGACATGTCTGACCTAAGAGCAGTGCTGTCACCATTAAATGTCTAAAATCTTTCATCTGATTATTTTGAATCTTCTATTGCCATGACTTTTGATAAATTATAATGACAGGCAAATACTCTTAAGCCCTGCAGAATTGTGTGCTTAGCCAGGGTGTTTTAGCTGGGTAATTCAAGATATGATAATTATTTCATAATGGTAAACTCATTTAATAGTACATATTGTTAATATATATGGCAGGATTACCAGCACAACACAGATTTGCATTGTAAGCTAGCACAGGTTTTTCTCTGCAGAGACAGTTTCACTCAGTTTTTGCAATGTGTTTCAGTGGACTGGGTTATAGCAAGCTGTATGTCTATGCGTAGAGGCAGCCTAGGTCGAACTCGTTATGTCCTAAAAGATGGCCTGAAGTTCCTGCCTCTATATGGAGTTTACCTGGGCTTGGTATGTTTTAGTTACATGGGATGAAACATAGTTTAGGGTGGGGGAGGGGGAATTTCACTTTGTGAACTGGACTGGAGCTGGGGTATTTTTTAACATCATTTATCAAGAAAGGATAAAGGGAGTGGAGCAGGTTGGAGATGTATTTTGTAATAAAGTTTCTCGCCAGTTTTGAACACGTAAGTGAAATATTGCATTCTTTTATCTTGGAATAGTGTCAAGTTTCCATTCACTTTTTCCTTTTGTATTTTCTTTTAGGGCTTTGGATTCAGGGCTTTGCTCTTCATTACAGAATAAATATGTAATTAAATCCATCTGTTTCACATTAAGCTAATATTAACTGTTCAATGAAGAGAGATCATTAACACTATTTTTGTACCACAGCCTTTTTCAGATAACACTGATTCACTTAGGCAAAGTGAAAGTGAAGGCAACTGCATTCATGCCAGATCACATGTCAGATTCTGTTTTGCCCATATCCTTCACCTTTCAACAAAAACCCCAACTCCCTCAAGTGCTGGTCCCTCTATGTTATCTTATATACTGAAGTTCAACAAGTGTGAGTTTAGCTACATGAAGATTAAACACCTGAAAAAGATATGTAGTTGTCACAGATAATAAGCTTGCTTCTTATTGTTGTTTTTTTATTGTCTACATCAGCATGGTTCCTTGTATGTCAAGAGAGCAGGGAAATTCCGCAGGGAGGCAGCAGTAAAACAGCTTGCACGAGATGCAAGGGATAAAAAGCCAGTAAGATTTCATTTGTATGTTTGTTTATGTTTGATGTGTAAGATAACAATCACTTGCACAGACAGGGCCAGTTGTATCGCAATACTCCCCAACAGAAGTGATATTGTATGCAGTTTGTGCTTTCTCACATGAACCATGACTAAGCATGCTCCAACATGGTGATTATAATGGCCAAAAAAATGATAGCTTTGTTGGTAACACTAACAGCAAGATGTGGAAAAATTACAATTTATTATTTAAATACAGCTTAACTGGTAATTTTCTGTCAGATTTTTGGTATAATTTGTTCCATTCAAAAAAGTTACATTACCAAGCAAAATATTTCTTAAAAGAATTGACTCTAAATGTCGTCTGAAGTTGCACAAGGTATTACTCTTTAACCACTTTGCAACATGTGACGTACTTTCGGACAAAGCAGTGCTTTGGTGTTCCTGGCATACCTGCATATCCTATTTCTTATATAATGAACTATTCACAGGTATAGGCTAATGAGCATAGCATGTTTTCACTCTTATCCAGAGTTGATGTGATTTACACTAATGAGCTGTTCATGAATATTGATCCATTCCATCATTTCCTGTCATTCTGTCACTCTGTCACTTTATCTTTACATCCTCATCCAGATGTGGCTGGTGATATTCCCAGAAGGAACTCGCTACAACCCTGAACTCAGTAAGGTCATCAAGGACAGCAAGAAATTTGCCGAGGAGCAAGGTATGTGTCAAAATGTTTAAGTTTTCCTGAATCACTCGTATTCATTGCAGATGGGAAGAGAATGTTCCATCAACAGAAGAAGACTGAACATGAAACCAGTAGACCCCAGCTGGGTGGATATGAGTATATTTGAAAGCCTTATCACAGATGACTAAGCTGTGTTGTGAGGATGTATCACAACATCGATGAATATAGGATAACCTAAATCTGCTTTGCACAATGACACACTATACTGATTTGATTTCAGCCTTACATGGTATTTTATAATTGGTTGGGAGAGTGAGGAGCTTGAGACTTCTAGAAGTGTGATGGAGTCGCACATTGACAGATGTCCAAGGTGCAAGATTAGAATAGAAAATGAAGAAAAGAGTTGATCTGTATGGTTTTACACACACTTAGAGCTGACCCCACAATTATGTGGAAGTGGAGACAAAACATGAATCAACACAAAAAGGCATTCTTTCTCGCTTACTCATTACAAACTCATTGGGAAGACTTTGCTGCACATCTGGTTCTTGTCCATTGTCACTTTGTCAGGCAAGAGCATAAACACAAACTTTCTTCTCCTCAAAACACAGCTGACTCCGTTTAATTTTAACTCCATGGGAGCATGGCATCACAGCTGACTCCATTTAATTGCAACTCCATGGGAGCTTGGCATAGGTTACATTAAAAAGGACTTCAGTATAGTTTGTTATGTGGAAAGGCTGTAATTATGGAAAAGCTACAATTATCCAAATTACAAACAAGCAAAGTCAACTGTATTTCCTAATTAAATTTGGTTTGGCTATAATGTTGTGAGGTCCATGAATGTCTTGTCCTTTGCAGTCTGTTGTTTCTCTCTCACTGTTGTTGCTGTTGATTGAATGTACAGCCAGTGCTACTTTATCACACTCTTTCATCCTGCAACATTTTTCAAGAATTGGGTGTAAAAGTCTTTTAATATGTTCTCTGCTTAATCAGAACCTCCTCTTTGCTTTCGTGAAGTTGCAATTAAGCAGAGTCAGTTTATAAGTTGCTGGAAGATAATCAGACCCTTCATGTTTTCTGCAGGTGTACAGCCCCTAGAGACTGTTCTGTTTCCAAGAGCCCGTGCTATGCAAGTCTGTGTTGAGCAGCTTAGAAGCACAGTGGAGTCTGTCTTTGACATTACTATTGTCTATGGAAATGCATTTGACTTTAACAAGAAAGAACGTCTAACAGCTCCTAGCATGCAAGGTACCTATTACTGGATCCTGTGTTTCAGTGTAGTGGGCGCCAGAAACATTCTTTGTTAAAAAATCTCCATTACACAGTTTGACCTCTTTTATAGGCTGGGCTAATACCAATGTCTTTCAGCAAGTATTTGAAGATTTGGTAGATAATTGCAAATTGGTCGGAATAGTAAATTAATTTTACCAGACTTACTGTCTTTACTAAAGAACCTGTATTTTTGGTAGCCTTCTCACGGATGACTAAGCTTTGTTTTTGAGGAAATGCACCACAATTTTGACTGCCTTATTCCTGAAGCAGAGGCTTGTTAGCAACAGAGAGTATCCGGCAATTCATTTCACGTTTTATGTACACAATAATGATGTGGTTTATAAGTACCGAATCAACCTAATATCCACTTGCACGACTTCACACTATTATTACCCCATTACGTCGTATCGTTCTAGGGCTTTCTCTGCTCTTTGGGAAGCATAAAGTGCTGTTGCCATTCACAGGCGCTAATCACTAGTATTCTGATGATATCTTCCACTGCCTGTGCATGTGGCTAGGAACCTATTTTACAGAAAAATAGACTGAGGAAACTTTGAAAATAAAAATGCTTTCCCAACACACTTACAACATGACTGAACTAGAGTCCAACAATCAACACCTATTAAATCTGCATGCAACTTAACTTGGTCATATTACATGACTTTACTTACATAAGTGAAGCAGATCAACATGAAAGGCAGCTTAGAATATGGAAACCAACTATTCACCTCATCATTTATTTGATACACATCAAAGATATTTATGATGCAATCGAATTTATATAACTAGCATGATTTTAAGGGGAAAGAGTGCTGTTAACTATGAAACTGAAAGATACTGTGGTGCATTGATGTTGTAAGTATTAAGCTGCATGTGTCCTTCTTCCAGATTTTCTCTTGGGTAAATGCCAGAGAGTCCACATTCATATCGCCAGGATTCCAATTGGTGAGGTTCCCTCAGATCCTGAACAGCTAAAGAAATGGCTGTACTCTAGATATCAAGCAAAGGACAGGTTGGTAGCATATACAGTTAACGCCTTATATTTGCTGCTCTACACAAGCACTGTCAAATACAGTCAATTCTGCTTAGCTGCAACCCTTTTTACGTAACAAAATGCTATATTTCTATATAAGTCACTTGATAACAGTAACTCCTTTTAATCACAACTTTTCCATGCTCCCAAAATTTTGCAGTTAGGCTCAGGTTAAGCTGAGTCGCCTGTCTCATTTGGTTACTGGAATAATTTATCAAGATGACGTGGTCTTGGTAACTCTTCTCGTATGATGTGATAGTCTCTTCCCTATTTCAAGTTCATGTTAGAGCTTACCTCAGATCTTAGCTCCCCTTGTGTCATTGCATGAGACTCTCTCTTCTTCACTGACTATGATTCTCAATAGGGTCTTTGCTTCTATCCAGAAGATACAGTATCTATTTTAGCTTTTCAATGTGTGGCTTCTAATGTAATTTTTGGGTGAGTTAAACAGAATTATAGACAAAATGCACAAGATTGAATGAGCAAATTCAATTTACATTGTTGCACCAGTTGTAGATCTACATTTTATTTACATGTCAAGGAAAAGCAAGAAGAATTCAAGTGAATCAGGTACAAATTGGTACCATTCCATTATAAATCTATATTTATTTAAGGAAGAAAATGCATTTGAGAGGTTTGAATGACATAGAAAATCAGTTCTAATCACATTTAATCATTTGCAGTCACTGTGATTTTTTTTTTTGGCTCAGAAAATTGATTTCTGATTTTAGAAAAGTAATATTTGGAAGTTTGGAGAAAAAGTGCTCAAAAAGATGTCTCTGCCAGTCCTTTCGACAGTCGGCAATGATGCTTTAGGTAGTACTCATCTGATTCTATGGATGATTTTTATTTTTACAAGTACAGTATTCTGAAAGCTTTTTAAAATGAGATGAGTACTTTTATCCTCTGAGACAAGTGTGTACTCTAAAATTATAAATGAAAGTTGAATTGATTATTTTACCTTCATGAGTTCCTGAATACTCAAATCTTACCATGTCAGAGAAACTCTCTTGTTACAGGGCACTGTTGGCAACATTCACATTTCATGATTAGAAGAGAAGTTGAATGAATGCAGCCAGTGAATTATAATTCACCAGAGCATCAAATGATGTCACTTTCCAAAGTATTGATGTCTTTATCTATGTCGTTAGCTAATATTTGTTCACTATCATTTCCAGACTGCTGCAAGAATTTTATACAGCAGAGTCGGAGAAAGACGCAAGGTTCCCAGGTATTCGTGTGGTCAGACCTCTACCTGTGTCAGCTCTACTGCCCTCTGTGCTACTGTGGAGTGGAACTTTTGCTCTTTTTAACTATTCTAAAGTGGACAGAGATGTGTATTGGAAAGTTGGTCTAGGAGCCACAGTTATAGGTCTTGTATGGTCTGCAATTCGCTATTAACCATTTACCCCCTAAGCCAAGTGCCCAAGACGAATTCCCAATCCCTAAGAGAAGAGAGATAACTCTAAAAAAAATATGACTTTTTTTTAAAAAAAATTCATTTTAAAAAATCTGATCCGGCACAGGTTGCACCCATTCACTGTCTCATACATGTTCCCATCAGAAAGCTTCACGATAGAGGTGTAAAGCATCCTCCATCACCTCAAAAAAAGCCCAAAAAATCTATGACAACTTCAAAAAATCACAGAGAAGCAACTACTCGCCCGATTTTCTCCAAACAAACACTGGAAGGAAGTTCGTTTTCCGCAGCTTCCGATTCCACAATTTTTATTTCCATTTGGCGACATTCAGAACGTGCAATGCCGTCCGTAACGAAACAAATCTAAAACGACAACCCGCGGCGACTGTAGGGGTTTACCGATAGCGGCGACTGTAGGGGGTAAATGGTTAAATCTCATCGTCTGAGAACTTTTACAGCTAAACAGAAGCATTACCCTAAAGAAAAGACATTTATTCATATTTTATTATCAACCAAATGGAATGTTGTTCTGGTTTTAATCAGCATGCTGAAACATTTAATTTTTCTCTTCTGTTAAATTTTTAAATCTCTTGCCCCATTTAGAGTTTCTGAAAAAGTGTGGAACTTACCATTTTGCTTACCAGTTGATATTGTATTACAAGAGCAACTGTTGTTTCTTGAGACAATATTTGATCAAGGTAATTCACTGAGGGTTTGTTATATCGTACATTGGGTGTTGATCTATTCATTATACAGAATTGTTGCATTACATCTGCCTGTTCACTGTTTCTATTTGAATTCAATTGCCTTTGTGTTCTAAGGTTTGCCCCAAGAAGTTAGTTTAAGTGAATAATAAACTATGGATGAATGGAGACAGTATGATGATATGAATGACTGTCGGCCCCAGAATAGAAGCCATGTGCTCAGAAATCACAAAATAAGCCAGAGTATTTTGTTAGCCTCATTATGCATAATGAGCCTACCACAAAACTTGCTTTGTCACTTAAGACGTTTCACGATTCACTGTAAATAGCATTGTCATAAAGGTGAGAATGCAGAGTTTTTTACTGGAACACAGATGAATATGCTTGAATGTGCTGGTTTGGTCTTGTGGATTTTATGCTGAATGTTGTATACAACCAAGCATAGATAAGTCAAGTTCTACAGGGACACCCCATATTGTTTGAGTCTACCAAATTTCAATACATGAAGCCCTAGGCTGGCTTCGTAAGTTTAGTTTTGCCACAGAGATGACACTGTACTGACCTTGAACACAGGTACATAGCACTAGACAGCTTGCCTGCCTTGCCTGCATTCTCACATCACCTGATCCCACTATTTTTTTTTATTATGTCACATTTTACCCCCACCCCATCCTGCACATGCTAGAGCTAAATTGGGGTTTGGATAAGTCACTAGTGTTAAGATCACTTTGTATTGTAGTCTTGCACTATCACAGCAGGAAAGCTGGTTCAACAATTGCATGTATTTGTTCGAAGTTTGCATGAAAGAAGTATGAAGAAGATAGAGAAATAGATTCAGGTTTGAATGGCTTGTTTGAGGAAACTGTAATTTAGACTTACATGTGTTCAAAGTATTTTTGCTCAACTGTGCGTGCCTGAAAACTTGAATGGGTGGATCTCTGAACTGCTGTGGAGAAAGTCTGAGGTCAAAAACATGACATATACATGTGAAAGATGGCTGTCTTGGAACTGATATGAATATGAGCAAATCGCAAGATGTATATAAATTTCATTCTTAGTCAGTTAACCCAGATTTCTTGACTGTGGTTTCCTCTTTCAGTTTTGTAAATGACATGGGCTCAGGTCATTTAAAACATGATGTCTGTCAATGATGAACATACATGTCCTTCATACTTCATCATGTGTTGACTCAACTGTGCTTGAAACAGAGTTTGAACATTCTAGATGTATGCCTATTCTATACTTTTATCAAAATATTTTTAACAAGATATAGTTGAAAACGTGGCATATTTGTATAATCTCCTGACGTTTACCCTGCCAACAGTAGACATGGATCTCTTTTCAATAGCAAGATTGAAAATCCATGGTGTTTGTGCTAAAATTTGCGAATGAAATCTTTTGCAAGAGTTTGTGCTAGAATTTATGAATGAAATCGTTTACAAGAGAAGATAGGTCTTCATTATTTTGGGTTAATGATGAGTTTTTGTGTTTTGATTAGAATGACAATAGTTAATAATTGTTCAGTTTGTGTGTTCATTTCACATCACTGACAGGGAATAATTTTGGAAGTCTTATTTATGTGTGCCTTGTTCTGCCCAGTGAATGATCACCCTTTCACCAATCATCATCAGTTACTGTGTATACCATCACTTCCTTCTGTACATCATATAGTCAGTCATTTTGGCTGAAGCATCAGAAGATTTAATCCATGACCTTTTTGAAGATTGTGAATGGTAATGAATTGCTATATTCATTGGCACTCAATGATAATGAATTGTTACACTGTGCAGTGATACTTGAGCTGATCCACGAGATTTTTTTAGCATCTAAAGGTCACGAATTGCATATATTTTTTACGGTAAAAGGTCATGAGATACTATGCAAAAATTATTATAATCATATCCAGGAAAGATTCTTAACATTAACAAGCAAAGTTCATGAGTTGCTATACTATAAGGTATGACCTTTTTTTTTTTTTTTTGTTATTGTTGAAAGGTCATTTCTTAGATTATGCAGAGATGCTCGGCAGCTGTGTGAGGTAAGACTTCCTATAATCCATATTAGGCAATTTTTTTTCCTTTTTTGTGCTCAGCAAAGATTTAGCCTTATAGAAATTGTGACCATGGCTCACAACTCCCAAATAAAACGGCACTGCTAAGTTGGGTGGGTTTTTTTTTAATGTATTCTTCACATCCCTCCTTCGACTACACCACGATATGAAAGAAAAACATTTTGCTTCTCTCTCAGAATCTGCTAATTAGAGCATACATGTTAGACTTCATATCCCATAATCCCAGCCTCAAAAGTGTGCATAATCAAAAGTTTTCAAACTGCAAAGTTTGAAATACAATTCCAAAGTTTAGAGCAAGAAGTGTGTAATGACATCTTCAGACCTCAAAAGCCAAAATCACCTCATGACACATCTCAGAGTTTCCAGGGTGTATAAAAACCAACAAAACCATCAGAATCTCAGTTATGTACTTCTTGCTCTGAGCCCTCATAATCATATTCATACTCAGTCTCATACATAGTTGTATTTCTTCCTCCAAGCTTTTCATTGGTCTAGTGAATCAGATTAATTAGCTAATTAGAAAGGCGGAGGATTACACCCATTATTTGTGGTGTTTAGTTTGATTATTAATTAGCTATCCTTAACATTGTTCATGTCTTAATGAATGTGCATGTATAGTATGTGTGTGGCAAGTGTGTTTAGAGCAAGCTGTAACTATGAAACATTGCTAGTATTATATTATTTCTTGTGAGAGAAAATAACAAATAAAGTGTTTATTTGAAAAGTGTGCATTGCATTTATTTCTTTTGTGGCATGATTTTCCAAAAAGTCATGTTTCAGTGTACTTTACATGATCTCTGCAGAAGAGTAAAGCAAGGAATCATATTGATAAAACGCATGTTTACAGATTTGCAGAGTGGAAAGTGGACATAAAAAGGTCAAGAAAATTGCACTAAGCATGGTGAAGATGGCAAAATTAACTGTCAGCACTTCTAAGAATTGCTGTATGGTAAGGAACATTCACTGACAGAACTGATACAAATTCTACAGACCTAATCATATCTCAAAAACTTAACACATCTGATGGTGCAATGTGTCTTTGTTTTGAACTGTATTCAGTGAGTCATGAAATTTCAGCATGAAACAATGGAAATATAATAATTCCAGTAGCACTGTGACCTTGTGAACTACTTGCTCTTGACCACCACTGTGTTAATTTGTCACATTCTGAACATGTCCATACATAGTTGTGTGTTTTATGTATGTGATGTGGAGCTACTTGAATGTGTCCATCGGACTATGAAACATCTATCTCAAGTTGCAAAACATTAGTCAATAAACATTACATGCCTAGACACAACAGACAGTGAGCAAGTATCATAGTGCCTTTTTCCTGCATGGTATACCGCATTTTAGTGACAGTGCCACCTGACTTGACAGAACATGTTCATAATCTGTCATAACTTTTTGCTGAACAGTTTCTAAAGCTCTGAATATATGTTTAGTATTAAATGACATGTGATGTGAAGATGCAGGGATACCACTCTTCAGCGAATTCTCTGAAATCACAGAATGTTGTCTTTCAGAGAAAGCTCTATTTGACATCAGTCAGAGAAACTGCATAACTTGAAATTTAATAATCTTAAATAATTTTTCATTCATATGTGTTTCTTTCTTTTCATAATTAATTCCCTTGGATATTCTCTATCTATATAATTTGTATTTATACATCTATTCGTAGATATGATACAGCTAAATTATGCAGTCTGCATGATACCACAGATAGTCCAGAGAATTTTGTGAAATGTGAGTAGCATCCCTGAAAATGTGAAAGTAAAACATGTAATGCAAGGTGGAGAATAATTATGTGATAACAGTTAAAGAGGTAGTTATATTGCATCCTGTTACAAATTACATGAGCAGTGAGTAGAGTTGGAACAACATACTAGAATCCAGATCCAGCCCCTGAATTCTTCACTGAAGCCCAGCATTCTCTTATATCCATGTCATTTTTTCAGTTTACTGCCATTTAACTTGGGTTCTGGGATTTGGGAAACCTGATGAAGGGGCAGCATTTACGTCACTGATAGCATTACAGCACCTATATTAGGATGACAGTATATGGTTACCAGATCAATTATGGGCCTGTCTGGGGTTTAAATGTATAAATGCAAGACATAAGGTTGGCTGAAAAAGACTATATCTCAAGATGAAGCATTTGTGGCTGGTCTAAAATTGTTTAGGAAATCTCAGAATTAAATGAGAGTAGCTTATAAAACTAGATATGTGAATACCAGAAAGTCAAAATTATACCTGAAGCACTATCCAGTGGGTTCAAAAGAAATATTGATTCTGTTGTGGTTATTTCTTAAGTCTTGACTTCAGCAAAATTCAATATTTCATCTACTGGAAGTGGGAATGGGATGGAACTTTGTCTCTGATCAACCTGTACTGACTTTCATTTAACCAACGATCACAAATGTATTATTCAACAAAACATGTGCAGACATGCATTTAAGATGGACAGTCTTGGTCCCATTCACTGTGCAGCTTGTTGAGTTCACTGACCACCCTTCTCATTCTCCTAGTGCGACCTGCAATAAGGGTGTCCATATCCAGCCATAGGCCTGATGTGGAAGTCACCAGTTCACTATATACATCCTGGAATTGTATATGGAATAAGGTTGGACATCGGAACATGGCAGATCTACAACAGTTTAAGCCAGAGTTCCACCAATAATGCACATGTCATAACACAGTACTTCACAAATTATCTTTAATACTGCCATGTTGATTACAGTGAGTCTTGTGTGAGATCAGATGTTTTACCATTACCAGCTCTCTCTCCCACTATTTTCATAAACATCAATGTGCATGTTAATTATTAATAATTCTGGTAAGTCTAAGATTTTGCTGGACAAATTGACTCCATGCCTTTCTGGGCATTATTGTAATTTTGTTTTACAATACTCATCCCCAAGGTTCTTCTACTAGAGAAATTATGTTTACATTGTTTGGAAGCCTCCAAACAGGGGAACTGCTCTAGGAGACTTTACATACTGACAAATGATTAACCAATCAATGACTTTCTGGGGGCAACACAAGTTGTGCAACACACAGCTAATAATGCAGGTTGGATGGATGAATAATAAAAGGTCACTAATCCAAGCAGAGCAAATAATTCACAAACCTGAGGTGCTTGAATGTCCTTGCCTCTCCCAATCACTTCCCCAGTAGACAGAAGGCCCCAAACTCTGTTACTAACAAACTGGGAGTATGTGGATGCAGAAACAAAGGTGATGCCCCTTGATTTCAATTTCTCCAAGAGGTTGGTTTTGTCTTCACTGTTCTGCTCCGGCTATTTGGAGAGAAATTCATGAAATTAGTCTGCGCAAAATTCAGCCAACTTCTACAAATTAACAACTACATTTGAGAATCACTCCAGAGAATGGTTTGATGCAGACTGAGAACTTTTCAAATGATAATTACTTTTGCACTGTCATGGACAGTCATGCTGTTATAGAACTAATGATCAAGAAGCCACACCACATCATTTTGTTACATGTGGAGTCCGAAATGAAGTAAACAGAACTTTTGAACTCTCAATAGAGTTGAACTTCTTCAGTTGCTCTTGGGTAAAATCATGACAGTACTGGAATTGGGGGGGAGTGGGAGCAAGGGAGGGAAGGGTAAATTCTCAGCAGAAATGCAAAAACTGGTGATAGTCAGATTTGTGAAATAGCAAAAGTCCATTTTTTTGGTCAAACTTTGTTCCTGGTTCCAGCATTCTATGCACTCTGATTGTGGCCATTTTGGAACAGTTGAGCATGCTGGTTTTCTATTTCCTAATCTTGAATCTAGCCAGCTTGATGATGAGTAATCTCAAAAATCTACAAGAGCATAAGCACTTTCACACCTACTTACCTCAGTTTTGTGTGGGTACATGAGTAGAATGATCTTGGTAGCTTGTGATCTGAATGGGAAGTCTGCAGCTGCTAAAATGGCTGCATCTGCATCCTTCTCCTTCCGCCCTGGAGTAACAGTCAGCTTCATATGGCTGGCTGCCTTTTTGCCTGTCTCTAAAAGCCTGCAGAAATTAGTTTGATCTCTTTGAAATTACCAGCTGAGACAAATTGCAATTGTTGTTGGCACATATAAGAAGTTTGACTCAGTGTGAATTTCACCAAACAAATGGTGTTGAATTTCACCAAACAAATGGTGTAGTATATATATAACAGGGTAGACATACCATTTACTTATGTGTCTCCCTCACAAATGGCAGCCCTAAGAAATCATGGTCTGTTGTTAGGTACTCATTTACATCCCAACTGCACTCCATGGCAAAGTTTATCAAGACTAGTTCAAGTAAAAAACATACTGTCTTTTCAGTGAAAACTGCATCCGAAAGAATGTTAGACTTTTGCTACTTAACTTATTCTGCTTTACTCCTATAACAAATGACAAAGGCGCTCGTTTCAATCTAAAATTATGTTTACGCCAAAAGCAAATTTGTCCAGATCCCAAGATTTTGGCTTCTCTGACTTTCTCTTTGCATCGTGTATTCATACATTTCATTCATTCCCTTCAGTAAGTATTGCTTTGGTCACTAACTATTCCATAAGTGAGGCCCAGACCTTATTGTAACCACTCAAAACTTGCAACAAAAGCCAAATAGGCACTCAAATCCACTCATTAATGCGACCTCAGTCAAAAACTCACTTTCCATTCAGCAAGAGTGATCTTGGCATCTCCCATGACCCATTTCCTCCGTAAGTGACCACACCAACTTGAAGGTCAAGGCGATTCATATTGTCCACCAGAGTTTTGCTAGTGGCTAGAGGATCAGAGTCCCTCATCATGGAGTGATGCAGTGACTGAACAATCACAAGGTCAAGCCCAGACCTTTGCTGACAAGCACCTAGAGCAAAAAATCAGCAGGGCTAAAACATTTGTCAACAATACCATATAGTATTATTCTGAATATTGCTTCACCTGTCTGAACTGAATTATCAAAGCGTTTTTCATTCTTTATCCTCTTCACATCAGAGGAAGGAGAGGATAGGAGTGTGGAAAGTCTGTATGGGTCTAAAATAGAAACTGCAGCTTAAAATAAAAATTGCAGCAAAAACCATTAAGGTAGTTGTTAAATGATAACAGAGAAATTATATGGCAGACATGGTTACATGTAATTATTTGCCAAAATTATTTATTCAAGGTAGGGTAAGAACTTATTGTTCTGTAGTAAAATTCCATGGAACTATTTAATGTTTCTTTGCTCATAGTTTTTTTAGAGCAATATAACCATTAAAGCTTTATTACAAAGATTTTAAGATTTTAGGCAGCATTACACCATGTGAGACTGCAAATGGACATGACTGGGAGAACAGGAGAAAGGAAGTTTGCACACAGATATACTTCACACAGGGTAACAAAAAATATCTGGAATTCTTTATATTTTGTTCTCTCCGTACCATAACCACATGGCATTTTATCTTGTGGTACAAGATGAAACATGAAAAGCTTGTATGGTGAAAAATATCAAAGGGGATGTGACAATTTAATGAATAATGAAACTGCTCTCGGGCAGAACTGATTACAGTCATAAGTCTAAACTGTCAAAACTGGACTTACAACTAATCAGTACTACCCATGTGTTGTGCATTGGGAGTCGCTGCATGATTTGTGAGGAAAGGGAGACAAGGAGGTTTGGGGGAAGTATTGGGGAAAATAACAGCTATATATTTGTTCCTACCACACATGGGTGGTATGGCTACTTCAATTCCCCGATGGCGACATGCTGCCAGATAGGCACTGACAGCGCTGCATCCCGACCTGCCCTCACACTCCGCAACCTGGCACTGCAGCTGTAGTATAAGGGTGATTAGGTATTAACACCAAATTAACATGAAAGAGAATGCACATTTTCTGGCAGCTTCCACCTTTCAGGGAATTTGATTGAAGTTCAATCCATCAACTAAAATAGCTTCAGTAGACGTCTGTGTCATCTGGATAACTTCAAGAACGCACCTGTATATGCCCCCGATGAAATGGTATCTCTGCATTGTGAGTTCTTAAAGTTTCAAGCTCTAGACTTTAATCTGTATCTTAGGTTGGACTGATGTCCAACATCTAATGATGACAATACTGAAAGTCCTGATGCAGTAACTGTGAGGACCATAAGTGCACTGTCTAAGTCTTTCCGTCAACATGAGAAAGGATCTCTAAAGTAGAGGTATCCCATGAGTCCCAAGACGTTCAAGTTAAAACCATTAAAGATGATATAAAACTATTTTGGACAGCAGGGTCAGTATAAAAGTCTTGTAACAGATCTCCATCAAGACAAATATGGCTTTTGACATAATTACCATGAATATCAGTTTCACCAGTCCACACAAAACACATTTAAGTCATGACATTGCTGGTAATGAGAGATATAGATGAAAAGAAAACCATACCACTATTCATCCAAAACTTGCAGTCCTCATTTCCTGCAGTAGTAAACATTTCAAAAGTGTTGGACAGCTAATCCTGACCAAGGACATTTAACCTGGCTTGGCAGAAAACTAAAAAGGAAGCTGAGAGTTTGACAGACTCACATCTACATATTATTAATGTCAGATTGTCTTGTCTTTTCAATCAAGACAAGATCTGATTTGGTTGAGTAGGACACAAATGCTTGTTGGATTGAGGACACAAATGCTTGTTGGAGTGAGTGTCCTACATGCTTGTTGGATTGAGTGTCTTACACCATATTGGCCATTGTTGACATGTTTACAGAAATACACAAAATAATGTTAGTGACAGGGCACATGGAAAAAAAATCTTACATGAAGCCATCCTCATATTATTTTCCAGGCTAACTTAATACTATAAACTTACAATAAAAGGTTGTGGATTAAGTATCAGAAGACAAGGGATGACAGGTGACCACTGGTCAGACAGACTCATGCATGATGAGAAGTTGAACTTTTTACACGAGGAATGCGACAGCTGGGATGAGACAGAGCACTCTTCAGTGCCTGTCAGCTCATAATTATTCTGAAAATCTCCATCTGCTTCACTAAGTGTACCATCAAGCAAACGAAGATCATCTCCTCCCTCAAAGTTGTTTGTACCTAGAAGCAGGAAAGAGAAAGGATACAAGTGTGAAACAATCCAGACTACATTTATGTGCAAGTGACAAAACCATGCTTGTTCTCAATCTTCTATAAGCCCTCAGCAGATCCTTTACATAAACATGTCTGAAGGACGTTGAAAAATTTTCAACACTTTCATAAGACCATTCTCATGATGGTTGTGGAGGCAGGCTTATATACTTTAGAGGCTAAAGCAGGTTAACACTTTGTGTACCATAGCCTTGTTCTGTTAACTACACTTTAGTCTCTAGGTGCCTCTATAACAGGCACCAAAAATTGATGAGTGGTCACATTTTTGCAACATGAATAGATTAAAGTCAAATGAAACTGGACATATTATTGTGGCTGTTGTACTTAACGTGCCAATAACTTAAATCAGTATCTTGTCTGCACCACTGTCAGACTTGTAACTTGTAGGCACATTTCACCTAAATGATACACTCTGCCTAACACCATAACAAAACCTGGATTAAAAATTAAAAACCTTGGTTTCATATTTTGGCTTTTCATTTCTGAGGGCACATACAGATCTTGTTGCGGACAAAATTTCATCTTTGGCATAGTGGTAACTGAATATTTTTATTCTAATAATCTTTGTGAGTGTAGGGTGGCAAGGTAATTGTAGTAGTATTCTTTTCCTTATATTTAAGAGGGAGGAAGGTGAGCTTAGTCTGTTAATTTTTCAGATGTTACATATTATTTTAAGGAAGTGTGTCACTAAGGATTTTACCAAATTACAGTGAATGATCAAGTTTTAAAAGAAGGGCTGAAAAAAACCTATGCTAGAAAATTTCTGTCCCTGCCGGGGATCAAACCAGGGTCTCTCAGCTTGCAAGTCTGAACATGTTACCACTACACTACAGGGATGCTAACTTCACAGCAATTTAGTTCTTAAATGCCTACTGCCTGAATCGGTCCCTAACTTTCCCATGCGAACCTAGTGTTCACCCGTGACCCTAACACACTTCCCAACTGCTCACATGAAAGTCCCAGTAGTTTAACTTTTCTCTTACAATATGCAGAATGCATTGAAATTTCTGTTTACAGCTATACTATCAANAAAACCTACGCTAGAAAATTTCTGTCCCAGCCGGGGATCGAACCAGGGTCTCTCAGCTTGCAAGTCTGAAAGTGTTACCACTACACTACAGGGATGCTAACTTCACAGCAATTTAGTTGTTAAATGCCTACTGCCTGAATCGGTCCCTGACTTTCCCATGCGAACCTAGTGTTCACCCGTGACCCTAACACACTTCCCAACTGCTCACATGAAAGTCTCAGTAGTTTAACTTTTCTCAGGTAATGACATCTTACAATATGCAGAATGCATTGAAATTTCTGTTTACAGCTATACTATCAAAATCTGAACTCAGTTTGCAGGTGAGCTGCGATTACTGTGAATTTTCTTATTTGTATGTAATTTCCGTTTTGCAGCAGTAGCTTTTTCAATTTCATTAGAAGTCAGGAATAAATATTATGTTTTCCTAAGTATATATTACCTAGCAGGCCTAGAGATGCATTGTTCAGAGCTCTGTCCATCTCCATCAGATAGAAATCACTGTCAGGGCTGAAGGCCATGTCTGCTAGTCCATCAGCGATTGTCAGATGTAACTCTCCTTGATGCAAAGTCAAGGAAAGCTGACCATCGGGAGAGGTGTAGGGCAAATGGCTGCAACAGTGTCAGGTTATGAAAATGAATTGCATTAGCAAGATAGGAGGACATATTGTTCCTTAAAGGTACCACTCTTTGGCCAGCATCTGTACAGTCTGTTATTTTCTGAACAGGCATTGAGCAGCTCTTGTCTCCACTCATAGCAGGTATTACCAAACACTTCTTCATGGAGATTCTTCAAGAGAAGATGGAATCCTTCGATCATAATATCAGTGTGTAAATGTGAGACTGCATGAAAATAAAAATAATACACATGGCCCCAAAAACTCCCAAAGCATATAAACTGTATTTTCCCTTTACATTTTTTCTTAATTATTTTTCCTTCCTTGTTTATTTTGCTTTGGAATTTGTTTTCTAAGTGACGGAAAACGTCTGGGTGAAAGCTTTGATTCCTTGTTTGGAAATGAAACTGGAAAACTTGGAAATAAACAAAATAGCCTCATAATCTCCATTCTATTCTGTACTGGCACGAAATGTTTACTTATGTTCCTCAATGTCACAGAGGGACCCTGCACTTCCTTGCATTAACTGTCTGACACTTGAGACGTGAGAAATCAGCTCTCACTGGATACTGTAAGCCTTCACAAACTACACTGTTCATTAAAGGGGAGGGTGGGGCAGGCGTAGCAAATGTCCAAAAGTGATGAAACTGACTCTGGCAATAACATGTGAACAAGTATTAAAAGTTACACAATAGATAAATAATATCCCAATACACATTTCGTGGCTGACCTGACAGGACTATCTCCAACAACCACCACTGATCCATCTCGAGCCAGGGTGAGACCATGTCTAGTAGAGACTGCCGTCACACCTTCTTTCGAGAGGGTCAAGGCAAACTGGCCACTCTTGAAGTCAGCTCCCAGTAAGTAGGTACACTGCAACATGGGAGGCTCTGGAGGGAAAATCAAGAATTTGTATCAGACCTGCTGCTGTAATCAGCTAAAGAATTTACAGCAAATTTTGTGTATGCAAACAAAAGATCAACTTTAAAGTTTATAAGAATATGAGATCAGAGGTGTTCACATGACATTAATTTCAAACTTGAATGAGTATTAATTCAGAGTTCTCAGTTCTGGAAGCATTTTGTTAGAATCAAATTTGCCCTAAGATGATATCTGCTCTAAAATGCAAGCTTATATTAAGCTGTAAGTTTGTCTGAAACACTGGGTGACACTTTACATTCTTAGCTGTATTGAGGGCTTCTTGTTACAGTTACATCTCAAGGCATAGATGTTGAAGTTCTACTTTCAAATTTACACTATCATTAAACATGAACTCTTAATAAATTCTTAATAGGATCTGCATGTGGTTATAGTAAAAACACTAGAATTATTTTAAAGTACCTGATATATCAAACATAATGCCATCAAATGTTTTAATCCTGCGCCCCTCTAAAATGACAGCTATGTCCTTTTTAATAGAGACTGTGCCAGTCACACTTCGTTTGACCATTGCAAGGACTTCCTTCTCGATGACTGTTGCATGGGGCATTTTCTGAAGAAAAATACACAGGGCTTGAGTGGCACAACTGTTTCTTATAAATTACAGTGGAGCACACTTAATGTGGACATACTCTGTACACAGACACAGATTGTGAGTACAGTATTTTTGGTCCTGATAATTTCTCTTGTAGATCAATATGTATTTCTATTAATAAGCACACTTCTAGTTGATCCCAGGGTATGCACATTATCTTAACTCCAACGTAACTGAGAAGATACTTCTAGGACCGAATCAGCAACACCTGATCATACATGAACTGCCTGATGGGATTGTTTACACACTGTACTAAAATATGGAATTACCAGTCTACACCAACATTTAGCATATATTAGAATAAAAGGAAATCAATTCTCACATTAAATGCAGGCATGACAAGCAGTAGTGGTGTTGAGAATCTGATGGTTCTTGATTGCTTGATCTCATAAAGAGTTGGATAAACATAGGAGTTTGCAAACTGGCGCACAAAGAATGGTGGATGGAGAGTCCAATCAGAGAGAAGGCTTGTGATGAACTGAATGGTAGCAGCCAAGGCTTGATTCAGTTGACCACCTCTAACAGCTTGTACTGCAAAGAAGAAAAAGTCATGATTCATGTTGCTTAAGCTGGATTAGTAAATCACAATATACAACCTGCGGATTGATAAGTACTTATATTTGAGGCAGCAGGCTTTATAACATCCCTCCTTTCAAAAAACAACAAACCAAAGCAATGTAAGTTTTCAAAGCCTTATCTGATGTAAAACTGCAAGTCTGAATCATCCTTTACAGATACAGTAAGGTCTACATCCTTTAACATGATTTTATAATTAGTAAACCCATGACTAGAATAACTACTTTGGATTGCTGCCATAGAGCTGACAACTGACAATAACTATCAGGGTCATTCCCCAATGGATGGTAGACTTCTCCCATCTCCTGTCTCTGATCCAAGCTTATATCAATTAATAGTCAGGTTCCTGCAAATCGAGCATAAAAGGAAAAAAAACTTCACTTTGTCATTAATATCTGTGACACTTATCATTAACTATAAAGTGCCCAACCTTTTCAGAAAGAGTGGTGAGGCAATTTTGCACTTTGGCCATATTTTGCATGAGGGCCTTATTCGATAAAACATGAGTGTTTTGACTGACTACCTTGGGAGAGTATTCTAGCTGGACAGGCGGAAGGTAAGAATTTATTTATGTATCAAAGTTCAGCTACATGCTTCTCACCTATCTAAATAAAAAATGGAAATTATATAAAGACTGGTTCATGTGAAAGTTTTTTTTTATCAAATTTTGAGTTAGTGTAATAATCCACTGAGCTATATAGCAGCATGCCATTTTAGGCAAAGTTTACTACATAAACTTAAGGTAAAAAAATCATGCAGTAAGATAGGGAAAATAACTTGGAAAAAATTACTCCATTACAAATTAAATCCAGCCAGAATACTCATAAGGTGTACTCTGGCTGTCCAGCCAGTACACTCACTCCATATTAAATATGTGGCGTGTTATCCTTATACATAGCACTGAACAACATATTTTAATCTACAGTCTATAGTAACTTCACAGGTCATGTTTTACACCTTTGATGGACAGCCAAATTCTGGCTCAAAGACCAGGAATTGGGCACCCTAACAATATACAGTACCGCATGGACCAGTTATCTTTTGGAAAAACAAACTTGAAAATTTCATGATATTAAAGTTAAAGAATACAGTGGTATTTCACCTAATGGCTTGTCCAGATAAATCTTGTCCATGACATCCACTCCCCCTACGGCTAGCTTATACAGTTTGACCATCTTGCTTGAAGGGTCTGACATCATGGCCTGATGTAATTTCATTTTGAAGTACTCATCCATGCTCTGTGTTGGAAGAGAAATGATGTAAGATCTGCAAGCCAAGCTGTTTTGGAAGTAACTCTTGATTTTAGTACAGGATATAAAATATATTCGATGGGCACTAGCCACTACAACATAACAAAAAAAAAAAAAGTACAGAAAATAACAGGACGTCAGGTAACAGCAATGACAGCAAAAGAGAGTGAACATCTGGAATCAAGAAAAATAGTTAAGCTATCAGAGTGTCAGGTTAAAGGAGGTGTAGCCAGCATTCACATTTAATCTATGAACTTGTAACATCGGTCAACAGGTTGCACTTTACAGTTGTTATATCACTGGTGGGAATGAAGCACTTTAATCACAAATTAAAAGTCAATCAGGAAGTCAGGCAAAACAGAGTGACAGGAGACTCTGATTGTCAGGGTTCAATGGGGGATGCAAGGGGAACTAAGCATATTTAGTATCTTTTTAAACAAAACTTTCCTCTACTGTTTATAAAATTTCGCCTGTTTTGTTTTTCATCACAGCAGCTTCAGTAACAAAATACTTTCTGTTTCAGATGCTTAATTTTCATACACATTATTAGCTTTACTGACTGAGGTGTTCCAGCACTGCCCTGGGAAAGGAAGGGGGCGGAGGGAGCAGGGGTCAACCAAACTCACGTCACTTCTACATGTATTTATATTGCTCTTCTTAGGGCAAAATTATTGTGATCAGACCTATCAAGAAGTTTAGCCTCATAACACAACTCAGCAACTTTCGTCACTGAGAAGCTGTGATACTTTATATAAAGAATACTGCTTACTTTTTCTGTCAGCTATAAAAGCACAGTTCATCCCACCCCTCCCATTTCAGCTATTTTGATGCTGCATGCACTGAAAAGTGGAGGGCTAAACTATTTTGAAAAAAATACTTACAGGTCGATATAACCTCTGAAACTTATAAAAGGCAGGTATTCAGAGCAAAAGGAAGGTGCATAGCATATTTCATATGAATTCCAGGAGCCACAATGATACTAGGCTGCACACAAAATTTAGGCTAGTTTTTATATATATCATTCTGCTAAGGACATATACAAACATAGACACACAGTAGTCAGGTTACCTTGTTAATAAATGGGAGCTTCTTATCCTTCAAGTCCACAACGATATTGTGAGCAGTCATTTCCCCAATATTTCTGATTTTATAAGCCACCATTTTTTGCAGCATCCCTGCCATATGCTGGACCTTTCCCAACATCTGTGGAGATAACTTGATGGTGTGTTCCATCCGTCTTGGTTCCACAAGCTTTAGTAGCCATGTCACAGAACTTTCCAGGTCATCAGCAGATATTAGGTCAGACTAGAATGTAATAAGCAAGAGTATTTTACTTTGTAAATATTCTCAGACAGAAAAAAAAACAACAATAAAACTTAAGATAACTGGGAGTTGCTGAAAACTTCTACAGAATTGCTAGTCTTCCTTTTTGTCCGAAACCATATAATGGAACTTTAAAATCAGCCATCTGAAACAATGTCTGTTTTCAGATATACAGAGCATTAAAGCTGCATCGTCTGACTGTAACCTTCAGAGGATGAGCCCTGTTCACAAGTATGGATGCTGTCTTAACTTCAATGGATTTGTTTTCATATTTTAAATACTACACATTTTGATATCAATTTCAAATTCAACAATTGGGGGAAAATAAACTAGTAATCAGCAACGTTTTGAAGCAGTAAGAAATGCTTTTACTCCTGAAACATACTGAAATTCAGAAAAATAGCATCCTGATGTGAAGCATGCCACAGAATTCAGATGAATCTTTATTTCACTTTGACTATTTTTGATGTTTCAGGTAGTATATTTCTTTTTCACAGATACCCTGACTTTATGCTGAGAAGATTTATAGCTATGGCCAGGGACAAATTTAATTCTGCTTGGCTCATGAACCAATGCCCCACAGCAGGCAGCTGTCAAATTGGAGAAACTTCAAAATGTGTCTTTAATTTGCTTCACTGTAGGAAAACTATTCCAATATCAAGTCTTTCTATATCAAATTCCATGTGCTATGGCTATAACTAAGTGTTTTGCCTCATTCTTAAAACATCATTGCAAAAAGAATGAAAATGAAACAAGAAGATGAAACAAGAAGATGAAACAAACACTTTCAAAGTAGCCAATATATCTATATATCTAATTTCTTATTTATCTAATGTCTTGATACATTTACTTGTTGACTCTTTTTACTGTTTTATTTTCAGTGTATATATATATGGGTATTTTATTTCTCATTTATCTATTAATTTTACCATTGTTTATTTTTAAAAAAGAGCTCAATAATAGGAAGGCATAATGTTCACAGATAGTTTGAGCTTAAACAAAAAAAAAAAAATCATTGCAAAGAGAGTCTGTAAATATACTGAAGTGCTTACATTAGGAATCTCCTGAACATTAATTTTGATCTGTGTTGGACCCAGCATAGTGATGCCCATTTTGGCTCCTGATCCATCTGGATATAGGTAGGTCCATTCACTCAATGGTGGTCTCCGCCTAGCCAGCACCAGTGACATCAACACAGTCCTCTCCCCTTTCAGTAAAGGTAGCTGAAGCAATGATAATATACCACTAAAGACCATAAATTGTGATGATCCACATTCACAGAGACACAAAAACTAGATACAAATATTTGCCAAATACATGAAGTGCAGAGGATAGAAAGAATGCAAGCACTGAAAAGAATTTCTGAAGGAATAAAAAACATTTGCCTCAGTCATCATTTCATAAGTTTCCTACCCAGTTACCAACAGGCAGGGTAAATAAAGAGTAAAAAGTTTGCCAGTGCATGTTCTGTGCCAAGTGCAGCCCACAGAAGTAAAAATGGAGAATCTTACACAAAGCACAAAAAAATCCATGGATTTCTCCGGTATGAGACCTTTAACAATTTTGAGTATTCCAAGTAAATTGAAAAAGGTTGAGGTTTTTAGTGCAAAATGACATCAGAACAGCGATCAATACAAACGAACAGACTGTAGGTATGTCAGACTGAAAGAAATGTATTGCTGAAAGAAATGTAAAGTATGAAACAAAGTAAAGTATCAAAACTGTTGACAATTAACTTAAGGGAAAGCTGATTATGAAAGGAAAATAAAAGCACTACCCGTCCATCTAGGTGCAGTTCTCCATTCACTGTCAAACCATCTGAATCAACCCTTTGAGTGAGGTCAAAGTGATGGTCAAGGAATGTGCTGGTAAGATTAATGTGGGTGATCAAGTCTCTACCAATGACATCACTTGATTCTAAAGATACATTAAAATGCAGGAAAACAAAATGAATAAATGCACCAATTTATAGAACACCGGGAACCTGATTTGCCAACAGTCCATTTACAATGTTTTATATGATATTGCGTAATACAGATAACAAATAACCCACCAGCTATTTACAGCACCATATCAACATCAACATAGTTATTGCCTCCAAAGTGAGGTGACATCCATATATATATGAAGTGTTGCGAGGTAGCATTACACAATTCTATACATCTTTGACATAACAAAGAAGCTGTTCTACAATAATTTTTTTTTCTGTTGTCCTGTCTAAAAAATGAATCAACAAAAGTATGATGCAAGCTTACCCAGGAACTTTGCAATGCATGGTGTTGTCTGCTAAGAGCACACCACCAATATAAAGTGAGCATTTAAAAGTTGCACACCATGAAATTTTGCAACTTTTTACCAGTAGAGTTGCAACAATTAAAACAAAAATAGTCAAAAGTACACCTGAAACAAAAGTAAACAAGATGCCCCATTTCTTAATATTTTTTTTTAAGGCTTCCTTTTCTCAACTGAACCTCTCTTTACACCAAACATAAGTCTTGATCCCATGGATTCTGCTTTAATTGTTGTCTATAGCAGTTAGATTTATGCACTGGAAAATTTCTCCACATGACGAAGGAAATGGTTGTTTCTATGTGTAAAAGTCATATACTCCATAATGTTTATTTACACTTTTCTCAGCTGCTAAATCACTCTGTATTAAAATTCTTTTAAAATCCTTAGAGCTCTTCAATTCCTCCCAAACATTTTCATATATGTCCATAGACCAATATGCCATAGCTTTATATATTTTTGCCACTACGAATGAGTGGAGGACAGAAATACTTGTAGAAATATTCAAATCAAATGTATATAGATATACAGCAGAAATGCTCTGTTTTTTTGCTGCTTGTCCTTCTGAAGATATATGCTTGTAATGTAAATGGATTACCATAATACACCAGGTCAAATGCAGGTGCTATTGAATGCACACGTGCATGAGCACGAACTATGTGCTCCCCTTCTGAAATCTTGGTGTAGTTGATATGGTGGGTGAAGTTGGTGCGTGGTGAGCGCAGAATCACATCATACTCCAAGTGATGGTAGTGCTCAAAGTCAATACGCATGTTGAAGGAGCGGTCAAAGCTGTGACGATTTGTTTCTATAAGCGTCCAGTTGTGGTGATGGTGGACCACCATGGGTGTGAAGAAGTGCTCTGCCTGCCATTTGAACTTCATGTTGTGCATGTGGTCTTCTATGTCTATTTTCATCCATTTTCTGAAAGGTACCACAGACAAAAATTTAACATAAAAAAGTAACAGCCTTCTCTCCATTCCATATATATATATATGTAAACTAATTCACTAAATCATTGCCTGGGGATTTTTGGAGTGTTCCTTGCTGAACATGTGGAAAAAAACAGAGCTCTAGTAAATACACATATATATGTTCAACTGATCGCCCAAAAAGAGGCTGACATCCTCTTTGATGTTGTATCTGTAGAAATACTAATAAACTGAAGAGCCTGCTCGTTTTTCACTTAAAGAAGAACTGCACCATTGTTCTGCAGATTGGATAACCAACCAAGGTTCTAAGCCTGTCTGCACTCTCCTGCCTTAGCACTGGTCCACACATATGATCAGAGCAATGATGCACAATCAAGTAAAATAAATGTAAAGTTCCACACTTAAATACAAAAGTAAATATACCGTTTCTTCATCATAAAAGCTCTTTGGACATATTCCGACATTATTCAGTGTCATTATTCAGTGGATATGTTCAACTACCTTTGTGTTTGCTGTGTAAAGGACTGCTTGGAGATCATTGCCACCAGTAACACTCTTGGATCTTGGCTTTATCAATTGCAGATGGTGCTATACTACTTATCTTGAAGAGTTACATTATTTGCTTACTTGTGTCCTTTGAATACACTTCCATTTGTCCTTAGCAATTCATTGCCATTTCTTGGTGCAGATGTATTGAGATTCCACTGAACTTCCACTCCACTCATTTTCTTTTTCCCATCTGATGTTGAACTCATGTGTGGAAGCATCCGTATATTGGCATCAATGCCAATGTTCCAGTGGGATAATTTCCAGAAGGGCTGTAAGCAGATAGTTTAAAAATTGCCTCTAAGCAGACGGATAGGAATTGAAACAAACAGTTCTTGCTTTTATAAATATGAAGTATCTGAAGTGTTCGTTCATGGTTAAGATAATTTCAGATCACATTTGACTTTGACACTCTATATAAGGTATTGAATAGCAAGTTTCAAATGAAAGGAGACAGATTCTATCAGTATGTTTCTGATGGAGGAAGCTTCTATCATTCATGAAGTAAACATGATGTTGAGACCTACACTTAATGCTTTTATGTCTTCATGCTTCCGACATAAATACATTTATGTTCAAAACATAACAAATTCCATAACTGATGGTGTGGTTTACTATGGCCACTTCTGTGATGTGACAGGTTTTATTAAATTATCAGTCACATTTATATATCACCAACATAATATTGGTAGTATGGCACATTAACAACAAGACTGATTTTTTGTATTATTTGCACGTGCACATTTCAGACACAGTCATATAGCATAAATCAATGTTTGAGTGTGTTTCATACATATCAGGGATGACACTGCAGAACTATATTTCATACATTTCCTCAGGCTGATATTTTGGCTTGATTCAAATGTTATCATCACATTTCAGTGCTTTTTCTTGGAAGTCCTCTTTACTTTCTACCTGCTCTGTTTTCTGTGCTTATCATGTACTCAACTCATGAAACAATTTATATCAAATTCACTGATACTGTTGTCCCACTTCTATTATTAATGTTACCCATATTCTTGTACTCATAATTGTGAAGAGGTACAAAAACAATGAAACCAGGCTCATTTCTAATAATTCATAGTTATATGTTAAGCAATATCAAGTCCATCTTCATATACACAGAGTGACAAACCCTTTTCTGCTTCCGTTTACCATCCTTATTGCCGTTTTGTTTCTCTACCTTATATTCATCCTCTGGGTCCTCAGCATCATCAATATCTTCATCCTCCTCATAATCATCTTGTTCTCCATAGAATTCATCCATTTCATCATCATATTCTTCATCGCCATAATCCACCTCCTTCTTTATCGGTTCAGTTGTGGATGTTTGGGGTGTACTGCTCTCCTCGGATTCTTCTTCAGGATCACTCTCTCTCCACAAACTAAAGAGTTTAGACTGCAAAGAGAGAGAAATTTAATCTGACAGTGAAAAAAAAGTGACAGAGCAGTGTCTATCAGTGACCTTTTAATTCCTTTAAGACCAAAAAATAAACTAGAATTAATCATTTCCCTCTGCGTGTAAGAGAAACACTATTCAGACCTGACATTTCCTAGTATTTCACAGAAAGTAATTTCACACTCACTGAAAGCAAGACATTCTCACCCCATGTTCATGTCTTTATGATCCTTTGCTGGTAGTTTGAACTGTTCCTCAGAAGTAATTATTTCATTTGTCTCTTTATCATTCTAGGTAGTGCAAAAAAAACAACATGAAAATAGTTCTCTAGTCTTTCAGTTGTTACAGGTGATGTTACTTTAACTGTAAAAAGGAGTTTAACAGACTGACTGTGGCTCTTTATCAATATAACTGTATTCAACATATTCAATTATCATCTCCCTAACTGCAAGCTTCATCTATATGACAACATAATGTGAAGAGTTTCATGACAAAACATGTGATCTACCAACTTGAATTTTTGTTCATATACTTTAATATCTGTAGAAATATTTAGTAACATGCAAACTTCTACCCCACAGAGCTGCATTTGTCATACAATATTTCATGATTAAATTTCATTTTTCATCACAAAATAAGAAAACACAGGCGTGTGTTTGACCTCTCTTGCCACAACCCCCAAACAATGTATAATGCATTTGGTTGTGAAGCCCTTCATGTGCCTTCTGCCCAAAGCAATAGTGATCCTTTTTTTTTCATTATGAAAACAAACAAATCGACATTGCACTACTTTGGTCTGCCATTCCAGAGTTGATAAATAATGCAGTGGAGAGTATGACAACAAAACATTACAAAACTTCCAACGCTAATCACACCTGTATGAATGTTAGTTTAACAGTTACGTGGTTAATGCTGGACAAAGATGACAATTGCTCTTCCTACCTTAGCTGCTTCAAACATTTCCTTTGCTTTTTCCTCAACAGTTGTTTTCATCTGGTCTAGTCCTGTCAGCATGGAGTCCAGTGAACGTTTTGACCTCTGAAAGTAAAATGTGAGGATATAATGATGAATTCAAAAGTCACAGCATTACTGTCAAGTGTGTCAATATATAGATTTTCAATGAAGCTTTCAACTTAAAAACATTATTATCATATAACTGACTGACAGCATATGGGACCTAAAGCTGACAGATTTCATAAATAAACTCCAGTACCTCATTCTCGACACTTCTTATTATTGATGTTTTCATTCAGTGATGTTTTGTTACGTGTTGTATTACTATGTATTATATGCGGAACAAATGTTCCATCAACACCAATGTATATAATATAAATCAATAAATGGATTAAGGAGTGCCAATGATCAAATCAAATCATGTGTCATCTTCAGTGCTTCATTGTATGTAAAATTTTTTTGTGTATTGTAAGACACAAATGCTTTCTTGCTTTTATTCATGACTTTTGCTACAGACGACTGGATCTGACTTATTGATATCTCCATTATAAGCGTGGTTAAGATGTCATTAAGCATTATAAAAGAGTGACATTAAAAATAAAACAAATATATCATTAGGGCAAAGAAAAAAAATGTATATGTATTACTGGAATGAACTTAAAATGGAGGTCCCTCTGAAAGTGATATGACAGAATAATCATTAATCTATACATGGGCAATTCATACTTAATAAAGATGTATACTTATTAAGTGAGTTCTTAATGTTGAGGTTAAACTTTAATATGTCCAGGCAATTTGTGCTGATTATTGCAGAACATGCAGTATAAAGTAGTAGTACCTTGCCTCTAGCATCTTCCTTAGCATCATAGCGAATGTCAGTGCTGATGTACATATTGGCAAAAGGTTTGGATCTCGGGCCCAGCACATGCCCTTCAAGATCCAGCAAAAATTTGTCCTCGCTGTCGACATTCATGGAGTAGTCAAATTTGAACACATCATGGGTTGATCTATTGTGAACAATGGCATCCATGTTAATGTAATCCTAAGAATAGACAAATGTTGTGTCACTAGGATTGTCTGTTTTAAGCAGATACATTTGTATAACGGATGGAAGTAGGGAATTATCCAGCAATAAAGAAAGAGGAAAGCACTAAAATCCACCAGACATGAATAATCACCAATTGCAAATAACCAAACAGATGAATAAGCTAGCTATGAAACTACTTTAACCAAGCCTTTCAGATCTTTCAAACTTCAGAAGTTCAGAATGATTTCTCCTTAACGTTGTCTGTCTTCCCTATAATATGCTGACATGAACAGAATTATGAACCGCCAGCCTACATATATGGCTACGACACCACTTTAACCAAGCCTTTCAGATCTTTTCAGAAGTTCAGAATAATTTCTCTTCAACATTGTCTGCCTTCCCTATATGCTGCCACGAACAGAATTATGAACAAACAGCCTACATGTGTGGCTACAAACAGTATCCTGAAAATTTTCTGGCTTCACAGGCTAATAAACTCTATGGCAAAAGCTCGGTGTCATTTACCATCTCATTCCCATACGTCCAGAAAATATCTGTTAAACGATGAGCACCTTGCAAGTCTGCCACCATATCTGTTATCTGAGTGATGTTCTGACCTATCAGAATGAAAAATTATTTCTACTACATTTTAGAACAACAATCACAAAATATGAGATTGCCAATTTCTCTACTTAAACAAACCATAAACATACATTTGTGTATCAAAAGTCTCTGTTCTATCTGTCAATGACTATGGTTTAATGAAACAGTTACAGAGATAATAAACAGTTATTTAGAGTAAATTTTACAAACTGATTATAAATTTCAGGAAATCTTTGATAACATGATAAGTAATAGGTCAGAAAGAGATGTAAGTGGACAGTGGAAAAAAATAAGCTGCTGAAATGGCAGTTTCCTTTCCCTTATACTGGTGGTCTGGTGCATAGAGGTGAGGTCGGGCGTGTGGTGAATACTGTGTCAATCAAAGTTGAAGCAACATTCCTTTACCCCCAACAACGCAACGCTATAATCAATCAAGGCCTTCAAAGCTTTTACCTAGAAATAATGCCATCTGGCCTTTCTTTGGTTATATCCCCTTAAAATGTACTGTAAAAGAAGAACACAAAACTCATTTAACCCGCAACAATTCGACAGTTTCTTCAGTTTCATGTTAATGGAGTTCTACTGTACAACACAAATAGGTCCTCAAAAACAGCCCCTACAACATACATATGAAAGTGTACAGATTGCCCTATGAAGATATCAGTGACTTTCTCTGTAACAATTTAAAGGATTTACAAATAATATTGTAATTTGTAAGTTTCTTATCCAGGCTAGTGCCACTCACACGAATTCACTCTATAACTCTAGCAGGCCTGAGCACTCTAGGACTTTCTCAACTCCCCAGGAAACATACGGTGCCACTGCCATTTACAGCTGCTGATGATGATCATTCTGACAATACCTCCCACTACCTACGGCCATGGACACATTTTACAGATGAGTGGACTGATAAAAATGTGAATGAACAGCTTTCCACAGACATTTATGACACATGGTTGGAATCAAACCCTTGACTTCTAGATCCTGCATCCAAGCCACACAGTACCTGGTATTAGGACAACCATCTTATATAATCCCTTCCAAGTGTCTGCAAATGAAGTTTTGGAATCACTGCTCTCCTGATGATAAGAGAAATTTGACCTGTGACCTTGTACGGCTGCAAGTTGTGGAACAGGGTGCAGGGCGTACAGCAATCTCAGGCTGGGATCACTGTGGAGAGGAATTCAGTAAGCAGCTTCTCATAATGTGAACAAACTACAGTCCTTTGAAAAAGTTCAGGGCTCCATGAGTATTACAAACCCTCTGCTCTGATAAGCAATTAGGACATTCATTTTACCATTTTATCATTTAGTTCTCAATGCAATCATAAATACAGAATGAGCATACCAGCTGGACAGTCATGATACACCGTATGGAGTATTCTTCTGCTTCACTGTTTAACTGCTGAGTTTCTAGGCAGACATTTATTCTTCATGGCAGTGAAGAGCTCATATATCAGAAAGGTACTGACATCGTTCTGATTTCAAATATGTTGTGATTTTCTGAGCAGACAATCATCCTACATTAGCAGTGAAAGGTACTGAAATATAACTGTGCTGACTTCACATGTAAAGCTTCCTACTAGCCAAACTTTTTATATGTGGTCACAAACATACACTTCACTGGCTAATTATGAACACTGATGCCAGAAAATCCTGTAACAAAATCTAATAAAATCCGTCTAATAAAATCTTAGATGGTGAATACATTGTACATCAGCTGTATGCATATACCATAAGCAAAACATTTTAACTGGGTGTTATTGTATTTCATCTGGGAAAATTTCTTCTGACAAATTAATTATAAAAGATCAGCACATGATTTGAAAAGGTAATATTCTATCACTTGATGCCCATTTTGTCATGTCAATCTTCCATCTTGTAAGACCGATTTTTGCAGTTCACTATATAAACATGCAAACACAAACTAACCAATAATATGACAGTACAATGTCCTTCTCGGTGTAAGTTGGGACTGGTGCATAGTTTCTGTATCTCAGGTCTAACGAAACTCTTCCCCAGGAGACATTAAGGTGGATAGTTTCCTCCGTTTCATCAAATTCCATAAGTTCATGACCAGGTGGGGACACCTGCTTAGGAATACGTCTCTCACTCTTCTGGAAGTTGCAAACAACTCGGAGTTTAGAGTTTACTGAGGAAATGAACTTCAACATTGTGATGGTCATTTGCTATCAGACCAGAGTAAGGCACTGGACATAGGTGTGAGCAGGAAACCAACAAAACACCCTTATAGATCAGAGTACCATTCCTTTCAATCACTTCAAATAGAGGGCACGTGCGTGCGCGTGCACACACACACACGCATGCTCATATACATATCTGCACACAACATACACACATGCTTGCAGGCAGGCAGACAGACAGATAGACAGACTCAGACACTCTCTCTCTCTCTCTCCCTCTCTCTCTCTCTCTCTCTCTCTCTCTCTCTCTCTCTCTCNATAAAAACTTCCTCACAAGCTCAAAGACTTCACAAACTCAAAATTTAAAACTTTATCTGGCTCATGTCACCAGGACACATGAGCAAGAGATCTCTATAAAATAATTAACAAAGAACAAAAGGCAAAAACAAATAACAATAACAGTGGCAGATATGAATACATGTCCCACCTCTACAATGACTGAATTCAATGCTATTCCATGCTGAGAAAGAATAGATGCAATTCGTTTGTGGTGATATGTTGCTGAGGAGAAGATAATACGCTCCATGATGTATTCTAGACCAGCATCAGGGACATTAGCCATAACTTTCATAGCACCTGCACTGTAATCTTGGTCCACCAATACTGAGACTTGTCGAGACAGTTCTGTGCCTGTAAGAAAAGAAAATGAAAGCTGCAGTCTTATACTAGTCATATACAGTCTAGTTTGCATAATCATGTTTCTGTTTAGAAAACACTTTTCATTTATTTGTAACATTTCTCTCTGGAATTAAATATTAAAGCTGAAAATGACCAGTGTTTTTAATCATATCCTCCATTTAAATGCAACTGCAGAGGAACCTTGACAATAAGCATGCCCCCTGTGTATGAGAAAAGTATACTTAATACGGTGTACTTATTATCTGGGTCCATCTGAATAACAACATGTAGAATAATACTGAATTTGATGCTTGTGAACTTTACAATGAGTTATACACCTTATATGAGTACTCAATTTCAAGGCACCACTGTTATTTTCATGTTTTCATAGCATAGCAATTTCTTCCATTTCCTCTGTAGCCTGAAACAGCTTTATATGACTCCTTTTTCCATCTATAATGTATACATCTACACACAGTTTAAGACCTAACAAGAAGCCGAACTACAGTATATTTCTAATGGCATGAGGAGGTTGGCCAGTATTTTTAATTCCGCAGGGATTTTACATCCATCTTGCTAAAATACCCAGTTTTTTTAAATAACATTTGAAATTGTGGTAAAGACTGATCTCTTGACAATGGACATTAACTGTGGTAAATATATATGGATCACAAACTTGCAAAAGGCAGACATTCTGACAGCTGAATCAAAAGATTTGATAATTAAGGTTTCATTTCAAGTTGCAACAAGGTTACAGAATATGTATCTGGGACTTTCTGCTACCTTAGGACGCAACAACAACATTACCAGACAGACATATATATATAATCCTTACAACAGGTAATGACAAGATGTGACATTATTATTACTCGTAACAATCACCAAACCATTACATGTGCAATCACCTAACCAAACAAGAAACATGTTGAAAAGACAACAGATTCATAATTAATCAAAAAGTAAACAGAAAGACCATCAAGACTGAATCTTGCATCAGATCATACCTGGCCCTCTAAACACCAATTCCATGCTGTACCCATTCACCTTCATTTGGCTTGTTAACTTTTTCAGGTATTTGATGTGCATTGAGAAGTGATCTAAATTGCTGAAATATCAAAATTTAAAAAATTACTCATCTCAGTCATCGTTCACTTGTTCAATTCACCAACCTAGAGCTGCTCATACCAATACTGCATTCTCATTAGCATACACATTTTTGTCATATTACCTCAGTTTCTTGCAACAGCATACATTCTAATATTTGACTAAATATTTTCTCTAAACAGGACTATGCCTATCATGACACAAAAAGCATGCAAAGAATCTGAATATCCAGCTGTCTTTGTGTCTTTGTCATACAACTATAGGTAAAGATGGCCATAAAAAAAAAAAAAATGTCAGTTTCACTTTCTCTAGACATAGTGGCCTGTGCACTAGGACATGGCCCCAGTAAACATCTTGCCAAAAACACTGTCAGGCTAAATACATTGTCAAAGAAAGCAATACCATTACCACAATGGAAAGAGGATGGCAGCAAAAAAAAAAAAAAAAAGCAGTTACCTGTCAATAGGTGTAAAAGTTCCTTCCAGTTTGAAGGGTCCCGTAAGAAGAAAGGATGGCCCTGAACTTGAAGGTGAGGACTGCTGACAGACTCCTGACAAACAGACCTTGTGACCAAACATTCGGGTATAGATGTCTGGTAAGCATTTTTCAAGCTGATCTCCTCTCTCCCAAAGGCCTATAGTATGTTTCTGTCCATTGCGAACTAGTTGCCAATCACTCCTAAGAGAGGAAAAAAAAATATCAAGGAATGTATGCTTTGCCTTGATATGCCAAGTAACAAATGTTATGACAGCACTGATAATACAGGTCTTTGTAAGATGTGCATAGTTAAATGATGTGCTGTGTTTGCTATTAAGAGCCTATTATATATCTGTCATGGATGATAGAGGACATCCTTGCGTTTTCTTGCCACTTTAGTTTCCTCTACACAACAGGTCATATGAAAAACAACATACTTCAACACACAGGATCTTCCTCTCATTAATTATCTGTTCCTTTCCCCTTCCCATCTTTTCAGAACACTGACTTCAGACAAACAAGCTGACCACCTGCTAGAGACTTGATCAAACTGGCCGTGGAACACTTTGTATTAGGTTGTGTGAATGAAAAAGTATCCATGGGAAGTAGAAGCAGTTATGTGGGATAAACCTGCCTAACTTCTAGTGCAAGATGTGGAACATTAGGTAAGAAAACATTCCAATGGCAAAAATCACTAAAATATGCAGACCCTATGCAGAGCTCATATTCGAGAACCATAATGTGACTGACTTGGACAGATATGAATTCAAGTGAAATGAGCCAGACTCACCTTACCCCCCCCCCCCCCCCNCCCAAACCCCAATAAATGTTGTAATTATTCAGTAATTTATCCTTTCACTGCCAGTGAAATGACAGAAAATCATCTTTCACCCACCATCAAGACCAATCTATTCATCTGCTTATTGAAACAAGAAGCTCATTTTGTCAGCTTACTGAGTAGTCACCAAAACTGTTTTGCTTATAAACTCCCATATCATAGAATTTTAACAAGAGACAGCATTCCAAAACCCTTTATATGGGTACTGCCCTTGTTTACCTGCTTGCATCCTGCTAAGGATTCTTATGTAACACACCTTATGGTTAGAAATTGAAATTGTTCTTGTCCTAAGTTCCTGGTCACTTGAAGATCATGTCCACCACCTGCTGATGTCCTTACTGGTAGGAACCTGACCTGGCCTGTCCAACCTCCTACCCCAACACCTACAGCTGTCATACTGAGCCCCAAGGAGGAACAGTTGCCCACTGTAACCTTCATCTGCGCTCGAAGGAACACAGACATGCTATGTGAAGAGACAACCAAGATTAATGTGCAACTGATTCTGAAAAGACAGCTTTTTATCAAAACATTCATTATAAAAGCGACAATTTTGAGTAAGAGTACAAGTACAACACTAAATACAGTTGACTCCGCTTAATCGCAACTCCTCTGGATCATGTAAAAAGTTGCGATTAAGCGAAGTTGCAATTATGCGGAGCTGGTATTTTTGGCTACTTATTGCAAAGAAGGGGGGAGGAAGGTTGGGGGATGACAGGGCGGAGTGGGCCATACTGCTCTTGGCGTAGAAGCTTATATTAGGGATAGCCGAGGCCAGAGGGTGGAGAAGAGGGGCTTATCACACCTGTCACGGTGTGACAGCTGTCACTCAGTCAATATGTCTACTTTCTGTCACAAAATTTCAGCCATCAGTGTAAACATTTATTTATCAGTTATGATCCCTCTACCGCTGGTCTTTGATTGTTATGGCCACTGAGGAGTTGTGATTATCCAGAGTGAATTGTGATTATCCAGTGACTTTTATAGAGGAAAAGTTTGGTTCCCTGAGGGAAGTATCAATTAAGCGGGAGTGGCGATTAAGTGGAGTCGACTGTTTATACTATATTTCCAAGTCACATTAAAATATGAATGAGTGCTGTTGTAAAATGATCCAGTTTTATAAAAAATTTTTTAACACTGTTGTGAGAATACACTGCCATTTTAACAGCCATCAGATTCAAGGACATTTTATAAAATCAAACAAATAAACAACTGAAAAATGTGAAACTGGGATTTTCATTGTGAGAAACTAGTTTTGAAACCAATAGCTGAAAACAACACTGCATATTTGTTACCCATCCAACCAATCACACTTGAACATACATGTCATGTATACGATCCATTCCTGCCTATTTCAGTTTCTTAACACTGTTTGTATTCATATTTTTTTTCCAGTGTTTACATGTTTATTCTTAAAAACATTACTACATTTTCCGACCATTCACACAACCACACTTCTTCTTCTTCTGTGTTCCTGAGACATGCCATCAGTCTTAGGGAGGCCGCTGTCTTTTGTAGGTCAACCAGGTCTCTTCAGAATTTCCTTGCAACTGCGGTATCCAAGAACCAGATTTACTCTCTGAGGGCTGAGAGAGAGAGGGGCATTCTTGGAGGATGTGTTTTAAGTCTGCAGCAGTGCCAGGGGGACAAAGAAAGCCAGTGGAGTCCGAAGTGACACAGGTGAATGTGAAGTTGACATACTTCTACTCACAATGCAATGAATATTTTCATAATAAGGGCTAAATAATGAATGTCAGTCACCTTGGTTTCAGCATGAGATCTGTGACAATGTGTTTCCCATTTTTGGCATAGTCTTGAAAATCACTTTTCATCTCCACTAAGGCCTTTGTCACAACTGAGGTGTCTACATGAGTCTCCAGTGGGAACCCTGATACTGTGGGCAGAACCTGAAATGAGGAATGTGTGGATGATGTGGTCACAGGCTGTTTCAGTTGATGTTGATATAAGTAATGATAGTGATGTCAATGCTCCTGAGATAGATAGGAAAGTCTCTTTTGATCTGCTGTTCTCTGTCATAGTCATTGGCTAGGAAAGAAAATAAACAATACAGAGAGAGCTGTACAAAAGAACAGAAAAACAAAACAAACTAAGATATACGTAATAGGATGTCAGTGTCTATTATCAGCCTCACAAAAGTAATAGCAAGAATTGCAAAGACATAAAGAGCCATCTGATAACAGAATCAGAGCTGCATGGCCCACTTGTCGGAAAATAGGTCAATAGGATGGGACTTGTGTGCTAAATGCAGAGGGTATATTAAATAATATTTACACAACAAAGCTAATCATGAGCAAATCCAATTTGATCAGGGCAAAATGTAGAACTATGATAACTGTACTTAAGTGACAAATCAATGATAAACAATGAAACAATTGTAACTGAGTGAAAGAAGAAAACAAATATAAACAGAATGATTACACTTAGTCTGCTTTACTGCAGTTTTTCCTTAATCACATCATATTTCAGATCACGAACTACTTGGTTCTCCTTTCATATAAAAATAACTGGATATTCATAACTCCTCATAATCACAACTTTTTACTGCTCCCAAAGAGTTGAAATTGACTGGAACCTGATGTATGGATGTAGATGATAATGGTACTCTATGCATCAATGGCAAAATACACATACTTGGTCTATTCATATCTTAGTCAACATTTATGAAGTTCAACCTACTCAATAAACATAATCCCAGGGCTGCTACAATAAAGGCTCATAGTAACTCATTCTCAGGTTTAACAGACACTGGAAGTGCAATAGGGAACAACTAGTTCCTCATTTATATTGCAAGAATAATTTGATTGAAAGTCTAGGAGATGTTCACAACAGCATGTCATGACTTATCAAGTAGTGTAAACATCTAAACTTCATTTATTTTTCACATAGGCCATGATTATATCAGTCTCATGGTAGAAACATGCAGTTCATTTCATAACAAGTCAAATAAATCTGACAACTGACCCTATGAAAATCAAACAGTGTGAAAGCTCTCAGTAATACGGAGTTGATTCCTTCTGCCAAGGCTCTGGTAAGTTGCTTCATTGGATCACCTTTCTTCTGGAGTTGTTTCATCATCATCAGCATTGAATCAGTGGAAAACCATGCAACTTCATGGTCTTGAAAAAAGAAAAAGTTATCATTGTCAGATATACACTGGAAGTTGAGTAAATTCAACAAGTGAATTTCAATTTTCAGTGCTCAAAATGAGTTTAACTTCAATTCTACCAAAAAAATAGAAATGCATACAGCATGTTCACATTTAGAATAAATTACCAAACTGAAATACCGTTAGTAATGCTAATGATGATAGATTGTATATAATGACTACAGTAGGAACAATTACCTATGACCCAGCAAATATCAGTTGTATGTCTTTCCTAAATAAAATACATACACACTATTGTTTTACCTGCTGTGCAACTTTTACAAGAGCACATTATTTGAATGACAAATGGCAAATGCTTACTGCTGGGTAACAAAACAACACTTACTTCAGATGTAACTGTAATGACAGTTATAATCAAACTTTCATTAAACTGGTCATTTCATCTTGATGTCTACCAAAGAGGCTATAGATTTTACAATACCCTGCCCAAGAAAGAGTGCCTCACTAAAAAGCTGATTTTAACAGCTGATAGTTAACACAAAGACATCAAATTAATTTTGTCACCAATGATACATTAATAATAAATGCCAAATGGCACTTACCCAGAATTTTAAAGGAGAGATGAGCATGAGGAAAAGACACTCTTTGAACATTGGCAAGTCGAAATATTTCCATCAGAGCTAACTTTACTTTGTTGCTGTAATGTGCAAAGTCTGGTATCTCTGACTTTGCAACTTTCTGCAGATGTTCCTTCAATAGGTCTAGAATTTCTAGAGGACTTGTGGGAATATTTGAATCAGAGTGAGCTTTCTTGCCTTCGTTCATTATTTTTAGAAAAGTGTCCATGCCTGTTGAAAAAGAGAACTGTTTGAATGACATGAAAGATCATCACTATCCATGAAGGGTCACACAAGGACATCTGATAAAAGAGTTTTTGCAGCTCTTAATATCTATGATATTATTAAGGAGAAAATCTCTGGAACACAGAGAATCTTTCCACGACAACATCACAAGCCTACTACATTCTCTTTACATAACAATGGATAACATTACAAATACAGCTGACTAGAGGAAGAGAGTAAAAATAGCGACAGACAGATTCTACATAAAGAAATGGAACAATGACCCAAGAAGACAAAAAAAAGAGGCTTCTATCAGATTTAAAATCTTAATAAGTTGATATCAAGCATACCATCCATTAAGCAGATAATTAAAACTGCCATTTGATTTCTACAAGACTATCAGGATGATCTTAAGATTCAAACTACTGCTTAACTCAGTAAATTCACACAAATATGAAAGTGTCCATGCAATTACTGCTCAGTCATGTTGATACCTTCCAGTTCTAATATATGCATAAAATATGCAGTTACAATAACACAGGACATCGCAAACCTTCCAGATCAACTGTAGCCTCAAATAAATGAGTTGTTCTGATGTCAGCTATCAAACCAAATTTGACAGTGATACTGTGAAAGACACTGCTGGTGGGTGTGTAAACCAGATCCACAGCCAAGTACCCGCCAACATTCAATGAAGTAAGTGGCAAAGTGAAGCAATGGGAGTACTGGGTGAAATGGGACTTTGAGAGAATGTTGTCACCAAGCTCTGGTAGGACCCTTTCTTTTAAGAGCTCTCCAAGTGTTTGTCTCAATCTGGAAAAACAGATTGAAGATGAAAGATAAAAATTAAAACATCATTTATTTATAATGTAACGAGACATTAAAAAGTTACAGGATGTACTTTAAAATAATTTGGGTTTTTTTTTGCTCTCTCTCTTCGACCGTAAACATGGTATCTGAGGAACTCATCCATTTTGAGATTCTGGAGCGCCGTTCCAGGCAAAATTTTTCCAACATGAAGACAACTCAAAATCATATTGACTGCACTGTGATGGAGCAAATAATGTTATATTCATTTTCCTACCTCTCTCCCACCATCCATCATTTCTTCCCTCTCCTCTATTCCTATTGCTTTACTGTTAAATTTGTACTGAGTACTTGGTACTGAAGGAGGATGTGGCTGCTCTATACTGATATGTATACTTGGCAGGTATAACATCTAATCAAACATGATATATTCTTAGTAGGTATGGTCAGCTCAAGCATTTGTAAACCCATTTAATCACAGACTAACCTCTGATGCTCAGGTTCAAAGCTCTCCATCACACTAGAGACTCTAGTGACAACATAAGTCTGTATGTTCTCCAGCCTTGTCTGGTCCAATATATCAAGCAAGGACCTCAGTGTTGCTTCATCATCATAGGATATGAGAATGTCAATTATAGCAATTCGCAGCGCCACTGGTCTGGTCTCATCCTCAGCAATATGCAGTAGTTCTGACGCAGTGCTTGGTAGAAGTCCTGCTTTACGCAGACCCTAGAATTAAAACAATAAACTGGTGTAAGCCACATTTTGAAACGAAGCAGAGAAAAGAGCTTATCTCATTCTTGCACCTATCCTGGCTGATTTCTTTAATTTGCCGAGCCTATCAAAATCAAGCTAATATCAGGAAAAGAACTTCTTGTGTGTTTGCCCCTATTTTGTCCAAATTTCACTGTGCTAAAACAGAAATTTACAAAAAGCAATAAATTAGCAAAATTATCACTTGCCACAATGCTTATATTTCTCTGGTCATTTGTATTGCCTCACTGTGATTAAACCCTTCATATACAATCACACAGTACTATTTTATGCAGCCCAAAGAATTTACCTGAGCAGCAGCCCTGGCAATGATGAAACTGATGTGTTCATTTTTCACACAGTCTAACAGTGCTGATCTGACTGATTTGCTGTCATCCATCTCGCTGCCATCTAATTCCCCAACAGCCTCTCCAATATTAATAATTGCCTGAAAAACAAATGTGTAAATTTCTTTACAATGAAACTGGTGCACAGGGATGGCAGCAGCTAATGGCAGAATATTTGGATATCAAGATCAAGATGCAGGTCTCTGTTCAGTACAGAGGTTTATAATTTGTTTATCATCTTGTTGGCCTGTTAAAATGTTGTTAATTACTATCAAATATCAAATATCACTTTTTGATCAACTTTAAAATGAACGGCAAAACAAATTAAATCAGAAAATTTCCTTTCCTTACCAGAGATCGAACCCAGGCCTTCTCAGATTGCAAGTCTAAACCAGGTAATTTCACAGGAATTTTAATCTTAACTACTTCCTGCCTGAAATTATTCCCTAACTTCCACATGTGAGCTTAGAGTTCATCTATCACCCTGACACTCTTCCAACTGCCCACACTGGTCTCTGGTTACACACAATATTACAGATGTCAAAAACACATCTCTGTTGACAGACTGATATATAACCTTAATGACTGTCAGCACTTCTTCCTCAGCCAAGACTTTCGCAGGTGGTGGCAGATTCTCCAATACTCCTTTCTGACATTTATCACCAATCTTCTGATGCAAGTGAGACACTGTATCAAACACAAGGTGGTCCACCTACATATAGGGGGTAGAAAAAAAAGTGGTCTTGCTTACACTATCTCATAGTGATGTTATCCCCACACGCAAAGTTGACTGTTTCGCAGTTGAAAAAGATTCTCCGCTAATTGGAAATACATGGAATAAAATCCTGTTCTAGATAGCTAAGTGAGACTAACAGTTATCTTTACAGACTAAATATGTGGACTGGACAGTCAAAATACACCTTGCGGAATATTCTGGTTGTATTGTCTTTTGGACCAATAGAAACATTTCTTTTTTCAATTAATCTCTCTTTTCCAACTGTCCTTTATATAGAATGCATTTAGTATTCTGATCACCAAAAAAAACCAACAAATTCCTGTTTCCTTTATTTGTTTCGATCTGTGAGATGCATGCCACTGGCGTATGTCACATAATAATATTGAAAACTTTACATTTGGCTGTCCAGCCAAGATACTCTCCATGAGATATTCTAGCTGTCCAGTCAAACTACCTCTGTCCTTATCTGTAATTCTGATGTGCATGTTAGAAATAGGCAAATGTATTCCTTACTCTGTGTTTACAGCTCCCTACAATACTATATGATGTACCCATTCTTTGTCAAGTCCCTCCCTCACTCTCTCTCTCCCACACACCCCCCTCCTCTCACCACCAACTGTTGTATGTTATTCCTCAGGAACAAACAATGCCAGAGCTAGCAGCATCACCTTTACACCTCTTTACCTCACCTGAGAGTCATCTTTTGCTTCATGAGTTAAGTGATTAATCATAGAGGAAACAGAGAGCCAGCAGCCTGGAGTATTTTTCTTCCTACAGTGCTCCTGATGAAAACAGAAAATCAGCAGTGTAATTAGTACTCGTGCCTAAAGATTGAGTTGATTTTTAGCTTCATTTTATCAACGACATTCGCTTAGGAAGTGAACAATGAACAATCTTAATAATCTTTTATAAAGGAGGGAATGTTGTGGGTTGTTGGTCATTTGTTCATCTTTGCTGGTTATTTACAAGAGACAGACAAGTTCTGGCAACTTGCGTGATTATTTGTAGTATTTTTTTTTAGACATCAGCCTCAAATTCTAGAAAGTAAATCTCCTTGTTACTTTGCAAATTTAGCATATTGATACAAAATATACTCTTTCCATCCAAGAGAGATAGCGTTCTTTTCTTAAGCAGCTAGGCATGGTCTTCAGAACAAAGTAAATAATGTGGATTTTAATGAAAATAACACATAAACACATCAGTCAATTATACTCACTAAAATGATGCTAGTCACTTTGACAGATGGTTGGTAGAACAGCCCTATGTCATATACAACACTTTTAGCCTCAAAATCTGCAATGAGGTCATCCCTCAGACACTCAGCAAACACAGTCAAGCAGGGCTCGGTCCCACAGGAAGCAAGGGCATTCAGAAACAGCCTCTCTTCAATTGACTAGTAAGAAAGAACATTGTAAAAAAAATAATAAACCCATGAAAAAAACAATGACAAAATCAAAAACACAGAAAGAAAGCTCTATGATGAATGTTTCAGATTTCTGTAGAGGAGCTAAGAAAGTAGTGTGCACTAAAACAAAAACAAAAAAACATGTTCTTCCAGCTTTCCTTTCCAACACAAACAACACAATCTACAATTCTTGTTGTTTAATATTTCCTACTGAAATGTAATTTCATACAGAACTTTTTGAGAAAGTTTGACTTTCATCATGGTTAAGTGGTGGTCTTGAGGATATACTCCAAGGAATTCAAAAATGGCTGCAAGTTCAAATTCATCTCAAGGTGAAACAAAGTCAACAGAAAGATAGTTGAAGTCATTATCCAAGTGTGGTCCAATACCTTCGGAGTGTCAGGAAGTCAATGGGCCAAAGCACTTGCTAAATGGGGGTGTCTTCCTTTGAATATCTTTTGATGCCTCGTCCTTCGAGTCACAGAGTTTCCTATCTATCTAGAACATCACATGCAAGTCAAACAAGTTTCAGAGTTTCATAACATCATGACGTGTGTCTTCTGTGAACTCACTAAATGCCTGGACGCACTTACCCTCAGCATATCAGAGTCCAAGTCAAGTGACTGGTGTCTAGGACAAGAAAAGTTGCGACATGCAAAGACTGCATCTCTCACAAGCATAACTTCCTCTTCTTCTTTTGTTCTCATCACATCCAATAGTTTTCTAAAGCTGAAACATAGTAAAATAAAATATTAAGTCAAATCGCACATGACACGAGACATATATATATATGAGATATGATATATACCTTCAATTTTGCATTATTAATCCAGAATACTGTATGTTTTTTAAAGATGCAACATAATGAGATTCCTGTGCAAACCTGTTAACCTGCATAAGTTTGAAAAGGTAGTTCTTCACAGATCTAAAATATATGTCTCTGCCTACTGCAAGTTTCCATTGCAGTCTACTGTTGATCTTTTCTGGTCATGAGGATGATATAGATAATACAGGAATGATTCAAGTAGAATCACATGATCCATGGCGTAAGACAATGGCAACAAATTGTTATACGTACCTTTCTGCAGGTGAAGCTTGTCCATTTGTCTCTTGACCTAGGAACATGACAACTGTCTGCTTTAATCCTTCCAAGATGCTCTGTCCTTGGTCTACAACTTTTCCCTCTCCATCAAACTCCATGGCCATGTCCACCCAGTGTCTGTCTGTCAAAGAACTGTCCATAGCATGAGACAGTAGAGGGGTTTCTGATATGAGCTCCATGCTTTGACTGAGGATAAACCAAAAATAAACAAAATGAAGCAATAAAAAGCAACATTTCTAAGCAACTGATTTCCAACACAACACATAAGTGATAAGCATGTAAGGAAGGTACAGCATGAACCCACCATGTCACACTCGAAATCTATATCACAGGTGTTTCATTTTGGGTGTCTAAGACTAAAACTTGTGCTCTCCAAGGGCAAATAAAGCATTTTAATTCATATCCCTCTGATTTCACAGTGGAAACCTTTATGCTTACAGCTATGTTATGTTCATACATACTTAATTTTGGTTGATGGTAATCCATTCATGTCATCTCCACTTGATAGTGGCAAGTAAATCTGCTTCTGGATGCAGTGGGCAGCTCTGATTGTTGAGGTAGAGGTTAAGGAGTGCTGGCATGTTACACTTGATTCACAGGGGTAAGTCATCTAGGGAATACATACAAACATATATCTATACTATCTTGCTGGCAAAAGATATCTGGGTATTGTAGCAATATCCAAATGGTAGATACAATATCCAAATGCACTGTTTGAAGCAGAAATGCACAAAGGAAGGGTAGAATCAAGTACACAACAGGCTATCCTTGAATTTGTATCGGTTGATGAGAGAAGAAGAATACTGAAAAATTGGAAGACAGAAAAGGCAAGTGCAGTAAGCTCTTCAAGACTGTGGTATGTGCACCACAAAATTACTGATTGCTTTTCTGAGTGAAGACATATTTACTAGTGGTTTCTTTAGTTTTAAGAGTAAATAAAATAACAATCTGACCTCTGCAATGGGAGCAACCTTGTGTCCACCTCTTACTGTCTTAATAAAAGAATACAGATCAATCTGACGATTGCTGATGTGTGTCAGGTTGCAGGTGGCCAAGTCACGGAAGGTCTCTACAACTTCATCGGAGGTGGATGGAAAACTCACATGAGCTTGGCAGGATCCAAAAATGTCATACTGTGATTAAAGGAGTTATCATAAAATGTTGGTAATATAGATGCTTTAAATACAAAAACAATCATGGTCATAAACAAAAATTCTGGTGAGATAAAACTAGTGCTGTAAACGGAGTCCCATGATGGAAATTTTCTTCACTTCTTTAATCACATCTCCTATTGCCACTTTATTGCATCAAGCTAAATTGCATGAATGGTGTACATGTATGTATGACAGTGTGCTTGCTCATATGAATATATGTGCTCCAGGAAGCCTGTATTCCTACTTTTTCCACCTATGATTTTCTCAAGGAAATGAACTGAAAAGAGACATGAGTTCTAACATGTTTGGCTTTACCCACACAAATACAACCCTTATTCTTTATAAACAACATGAGTTTCTAGGTATAGCATAATGTTGTTATCCAAATCTCCCAATGTATGTCATTGCACACATAGCCTACATTAACAAATTATGTGTTTAACTATTCAAATTCTTCATTTCCTTCCACTCCAGTAATTTAGACACTGTATTGGCATGATCTCTCTGTTGTTCATAACTTGACTAATCTACATCCTCTCACTATCATGAAATTATATCCAGATTTGCTTATTCATGATAACCCACTGTTATCTTCATGTTTTCATGGTTTGCATACAGAATTTAATACTTAATATAACAGGTAAAGTGATAAGAATTTAAAGAAATTCACTAAACCTGTGATATTGGATTGCTATAATGTTCCTTGTCAGCTGGTAGAACTTTCTGCTGAAGAAGGGATATAATGCCCCTCTTGATGTTCACAGTGTGCTGTAGTTCTGCCTTGAACACAAGCATTTGTTGATCTATGACTTCTCCGCTATCATATTGTAGGTACACTGGGTATCTGTTGTCAGTAAAGATAAAGGCAGACCAGAATACACAAACATGGCATTTATTGTAATACCTCAGAAAACATCCTGAGACTCTTTCAAGTTGTACTTAGGATAGAGTGAAGGACAGTGAATAGAAAGCCCCCTCTTCTTCATCATTCCTCCCCCCCCCCCCCCCCCCCCCCCCCAATNACCCACCCCATCCCTAATAAAACCCTGAAGATATTATCCGTTTGAGATTTTAGACTCTTCAAAAGGTCCTTTTTCTTCCCTGCCTCTATCCCTATACCGATCTCAGCCCTATGACCTATCGCAATACACTATTGAAAGAGTCCCAGGTACTGCCCTCTCACTTCTTATAAGAATGCTGTATGTCTGTCCAGATTTAGTCTTGATCACACTAGATTTTTTTCACCTGCTTTTGATATGTAACTTCAACACTTTGGTCCACAAAACAGTGATTCATGACTAATAAATGATATTGGGCCTACTCAACGATTACAAGCCTGACCTCGGAAACGTTTCTGGGGCACAGGAGCTGTAGAAATTGAAACAGATCAGCTGGAGTTGATGCGTGAATAGGGAAAACCTCCTAGACTATTGCGCCCATCTCCACACCCGTCCCCAATCCCTCATGAGAGTAGGTAGTCTAGTTTAGATCTAGACTAGACTACTTCGTTCAGTCTCAGGTGGGGGCGCAAACTAACAAGGATTCCTTTTAAAATCTTTACCGTGAATAGCCTATGTTTATCATCACTGGGTCTAATAATAAATGTCTTTTCACAGAATCCGAAAGCAGCAGATCCACAAACAAAATCACTTTGGCTCACAGGCTCTAGTCTGCTAGCGAGCGTAATTGCGTGTATGTGACTTGGAGACTATTCGTCAGCAGTTAAAAAACTTTGCCTGTAACATATTAGCTGACAGATGATCTCCCGGTTTTACCCATAGGCCTACCGCTGATTCTGCGCCTACCGCCTCAAAAATCAGTGCGATTGCGCCCATTACAGATAAAAGACAGTACCTGCTCAGTTCTTTAGCTAAATGATCAGACTGTGCATTGATTGTCAAATTATCTGAAGGGCCGCCATCTCGCAGCTCACAGTCAAGTACCTGAAACAGTCAGTTTTTAAGTTGAGACGGAAATCTACTAACTGCGCTTTAGAGGAGTGCTTTCCCTCCTTCTCGTATTCTTTTGTGTGTGTGTGGAAGAGTGGGTGTTCTGTAAATGTGTGCCCCCCCCCCCTGTCCCTTGGCTGCATTTCGAGATGAGCCATTCCTTCCCTTTTCTGGTTTCTCTCTCTCTCTCTCTCTCTCTCTCTCTCTCTCTCTCTCTCTCTCTCTTAATTTTACATTTATTTATTTTATTTTTTACTCATTGAATCTTATTTTTTACTTATTGAATCATAATGTTTATTTGCCTCATCGAACCCACTTCCATCCTCCCGCCCTCCNATATATATATAACTAATATATATTATATATGTGTATATATATATATATATAGAGAGAGAGAGAGAAAGAAAGAGAGAGAGAGAGATTTAAGATATTGATATTTGAGGATGTTCCATTGCTTTGTGCAGGCCATCCCGATATGCTTAATTATTTCTATTCATAGAAATGTGGGTCGTATTCCCTGGCCTCAATTTCTATTTCCTGAAACCTTTCAGTTCCTCTAATAGCCCTCTGTCATGCCTTAACCCCCCCCCCCCNCCCCCCTCTGCACCTCCATCCTACGTACAACACACAGAATCTCAGAAGTTCAGTGAGATTTTTGGTGTGCCCTCCAAACACCACCAGTTTTCTATCGAGACAGACCAGTGTGGAATAAAGACTGAAAATTCATTCATCTTCTACTGCGAGTGTACGCCAGCACATACACTTAATTGTTATGTTTAAAAGCAATAGGAACAAACAAACTACAAACAAAAAATAAAGGATATAATTTGTCTATAAGTATGTACATAATATTATGTTGTTATGCATGTGTGTGTGTGTGTGTGTGTGTGTGTGTGTGTGTGTGTGTGTGTGTGTGTGTGTGTGTGTGTGTGTGTGTGTGTTTAAGAATACGATGTCAGTGAAAAATACCTGAAGTAGCACTTCACATTGACGAGGGACGGTGACAACGGCACGACAAGAGAACTGAGAGCTTGTGGTACTTTTTGAGGCACCCATGAGGCCAGTTGTCGTGGTCACAACATATCTGTACTCGTATTTGTGTCCGACTTTTAATCTTCCTGGATGGATGGATGGATGGATGGATAGATGGATGAATGGATGGATGGATGGATGGATGGATGGATGGATTGATGGATGGATGGATGGATGGGTGGATGGATGGATGGATGGATGGAAGGAAGGAAGGGTGCACGTGGATAGATGGATGGATGGATGGACGGACAGACGGACGGGTGCACATGGATGGATGGATGGATGGATGGACTGACGGGCGGATGCACGTGGATGGATGGATGGATGGATGGATGGATGGATGGATGGATGGATGGATGGATGGATGCACGTGGATAGATGGTTGGATGGAAGGATGGATGGATGGATGGATGGATGGATGGACGGACGGACAGACGGACGGACGGGTGCACATGGATGGATGGACGGACGGACGGACGGACGGGTGCACGTGGACGGGTGAATGGATAGATGGATGGATGGATGGATGGATGGATGGACGGACGGACGGACGGACGGACGGGTGCACGTGGACGGATGGATGGATGGGTGGATGGATGGGTGGATGGATGGATGGATGGATGGACGGACGGACGGACGGACGGACGGACAGACGGACGGACGGACGGGTGCACATGGATGGATGGATGGATGGATGGATGGATGGATGGATGGATGGATGGATGGATGGTTGGAGAGCACAACATCTAAAGCTATAGAAACCTACCTCCACTGGAGCACATTGCTGGACGGCTGATATATTCACTGTCGGATTTACCTGCAACATTATGACGTACAGACAAGTCCAAAAATCTGTAAGCATTATTTAATTATAAACATTTGGACGAAAGGGGAGGAGATGGGAACAGAGTGGAGGAGAGGGGAAGAGGATGAAGCTGACAGATATGTAAAGAAATATCTGGACAGCGAGAAGACTCTCAGTTTGCATGCATACGGTTTGACTGGCGACTAAGAACGGCTCATGCAAGCAAACATACAGGCAAATAGAATGATACACAGACGTACGCAGACAACAAACTGATAAAGCTAAAAATCTCTGTGAAGTCACTGTAAGCTTACTCAACAATCAAGCAGGCGTTTCATTAATTATTTAAGAAACAGACGAACGAGTTGTCTGCACATGTGATGTGATGTAGACAGACAGACAGACAGACAGACAGACACACAGACAGACACACAGACACACAGACACACACACACACACACACACACACACAGAGAAAGGCAGCCAGTCAGCCAGAAAGAGAGGCAGATAGCCAGACAGGTAGTCAGGCAGCCAGGCAGCCGGATAGACGGACAGACAGACAGGCAGGCTGACAGACACACGGACGGACAGACAGACAGACGTACAGACAGGCAGGACGGACGGATCGAAGGATAATCAAAAACACAGACAGGCGATGGAGTGCTTGACCAGTGAGGTGGTGTGAGATGCTGGGAAGTGTGTCAGGGTCACTGGTGGACACCAGCCTTACACGTGGAGGTTATGAAATAATACATTCAGGTAGTAGATATAATGTTTAAACAGCTGTGAAAATTAGCGTCCCTGGTGTAACGGTAGCATGTTCAGAGTTATAAGCTGAAAGGTCCGGGTTCGATTCCCGGTAGGGAGAGAACATTTTCTAGTATTTGGTTATTCGACCTTTCTTTTCGAAATTTATATTTCATAGTAATTTTATTAAAATCGTCACGGAACACTGTCCAGATGAAATCAATTCGGGCTCACATTTCTCCCAACTTAATGACTGAAAGTATTAGAATAATGCCTTATCACTTATATCATTTTGGGGTGGGAGTGGGAATGATTTGGAAAGAATATGACTCACTTACCTGCTAAACATACGAGGAATATGATGACTCCAAAATGCAAAGAAATATCCATTGCTCGTAACATAGCGTGTCACGTTACTTTCACACAGACAATCAGATCTCAAAAAAAAAATGTGAAGCATCCTACGTGTTCAGTGTAACATACTCAACCGCAACACTTGCCTCGCGTCTCTATCTTTGTGTATCTTTGTGTCCTTGCTGATTTGCTGGCGATGTAAAGTGTGGGTCCGCACTTGACAAATAACGTTAACTTTGCTGTCAATAGGCCTACAGTATTTACATTCATCTGCACCACAGTTCTCCAGATCTGTTATCAATCTTAAGTACAGTGTAGGTCCCCAAGGTTGGGTCAACAATTTTGTGCGCATATGTTTCGACTATGAAACTATAGTACGAAGCTGAAGTCAGTTGTGGACTTTGCTCAGGCACAAAAATACTCACACAATAATTAGAAAACAAAACAATTATATTCTCTTATTCACGTCTGCACGCAAATCAAAAGACCGGGTTTTGGTCCCTGGCACAGGCAACAAGGATACTAATGCTTAACTTGGTTTGTTTTTTTTTTAGTGGTTGTTGTTGTTGTTGTTGTTGCTGTTTAAGCTGGTCACCTGATTATAAAGGGTTGCTAAGGATGGTTTGTTATCAGGGTTTTGCAGTAATTTAAGCCTCTTACTGCTGCAGAATTATGAGCTCCAATGTTTTCCTAAGTTCTGTATCTTACTTCAAGTCCACGTTTAAACAAATAAATAGACCTAAATAAATAAATACATAAATACATTTTAAAAACAAAAAGATTAAGAAATATTTAAACAAACAAACCCAGTTTCTTAAGTAGGCCTTCAGATCAGTAATGTCAGCCAATTCATTCAAAATATGCGCTTAAAAATATTGATCTCTCTGAAACGTACTAGTTTAGCTGATAAAAAAAACAACAACAAGTTGGCTGAATAACTCATTGTTGGCTCAACATCCAATGGGTGTGTCATGGTCAGAGGTTATCTTCAAAGTATATTTTCTATGTTTAGACGGGAGGAAGGGTTACCTCCTCTCCTCTTGCACACACGCGTGCGTACACAGACACACACACACTCACACACACACACACAGACAGACACACACACACACACACACACACACACACACACACACATACACACACTCACTCTCTCTCTGTCTATCTATCTATCTATCTATCTATCTATCTATCTATCTATCTATCTATCTATATCTAGCTATCTATCTATCTGTCTCTCTCTCTCTATATATATAATTATATCTCTCTTAAAATCCCTCCTATTTCACAGCTATCTCCTCTCACCAAACACAGCTTATGAATGATCATTATAAATGTGGAGTGTACATTAACGGATCACCTCCTCTCCGCCTCAACCCCCTCAGAGTCAGATTATCTACTTCAGACTGAGGTTGGCCCACACTACAGCAATCAAACTTTAACTCCGTTACCTAAAAAGCCGTCTTGATGTTTATCTGAGACGGTGCGATAACCCGCATAAATCTGCATACATTCACTTTAAATGGAGATCACTGAACGTTTATCGGAGTCACGTGCAAAGCACGGTGTCATAGTCTAGCAGCGTGCATTAAATTTCCGTTAAGAACAAAGGCGTTGAACGAGCAGAAAGATACGCCAAATCTTGCATAATGCCACTTAGCTGGTAAGACTCACGGGGCATGAATGCTAGTTGAAGTTAACCTTCTAGTTTTGAATGTTAAAACTTGAAATGTATGCAATTGCCATGTTATGGCTGGTTTTGAGGCTACATACTCAAATATTCCAGTAGTTCCAACACGGTCCTCTTGCCTTCTCCCCTGCCCCCCCCCCCNTTGCGCTCCCTTTAATTCCCCTTACACTGTCACCATTTCCTCAGATCACATAATATTTAAGATCACAATGGAAATGTGAATGCTAACAACAAACCTGAGAAAGCTACTAGATTTGGCTTAGTAGCTGTATTTTAATTTGTTTGCTGTTTGTATATCCTGTCTTAATTCTAACCGGCACTCTAAAAGTTGCAGTTAATGACGAGCCTTCACCGATGGTCCGATATATTATTCTAGCTGATAAACGATTGTCCAGTATTAACCGGTAATAATCTAGCCCATACTGTTTAACTTCAAAGAGCTCATAACTCTGTTTTGCTGCTGATTTTTATAGTTCTACCACCCATGAGAATGAATGTGATTCACAGGAAAGTGCAAAACATCGAGTGACGATTGAACGGATCTGCCCACAGGGTCCGCCTGCAATTCACTCAACTACAAGCCATCCATATAGAGACAGACACACGGACATGGATGGATCGATGGGAGGGCGGACGGACAGACAGACAAACAGACAGACAGACAGATAGATAGATAGATAGATAGATAGATAGATAGATAGATAGATAGATAGATAGATAGATAGATAGATAGATAGATAGATAGATGGGTGGGTAAGTAGGTAGGCAGGTAGGTAGGTAGGTAGGTAGGTGGGTGGATGGTTGGGTAGCTAGGTAAGTAGGTAGAGAGAGAATTGCTGATTCATCAACGGAGAGTGAACGAAACGAGGCATGCGGGCATGTGTACACACATACTAATTTGTGGCCGTGTGGTGGCAGATTATCTGAGTAAAAAAAAAAAATGCTTCTGTAATTCTTGTTCTATTATCATTCAATAATGTTTTGTTTTTTGTTTGTGTCTAAAACTCCATCTCTGGGGGAAGGAGACGTTGCATTAGTAGACTGCAAATCTCTTACCTAAAAAACTCCCTCTAGGTTTGATAGTACAAGGCCTAGTCTCTGCCCAGAAGTAACTCAGAAGTATATGATCCTAATGTGACCTTGTTAATATATAAAACGACAATGAACGAACAACTGCAAGCAGAGAACTACAGCCGACGGGTTTAAATCAAAACAAAAGAAAACAAAATGCAAAGAAAAGTATGTGCATAAATGAATTATTGCTATGGGAATGAGCCGCACCTGACCATTCATATGCCTTTTACAGAGACTACCCTTTCCCTCACCAGTGGTGTAATGTGCTCTCTCTCAGTCCTTTCATCTCGTAAGTCACAATATTTGTGCATAACACTGTTCAAGCACTACAAAATCTGACATTATCCGAGACCAATGAAATAAATGATACTATAAATCAAAAATTAAGAAGTGATGTTTGATTTCTATATATATATACAGTATATATATTAGTTATCATATATTATATGCATTATGAATGATCTTATATTATCCTATACGACTACTGTCTTGCAATGACACTCTTGTTCACACCTCTCTCATCACCATTGTAGCACACTACAGTCTACTGTAATAATATCTCATCTCTCTCATTCTCGCTAATGAATAATTATGGATTAGGCTGAGTAATACGGCGAATATAATGCGATACGAGGGAACGACATCATTATTGAGAGTACCTTCCCTTGGCATCCTGACCAATCAAATTGAAAACTATAACGACATGTTTGTGACAGTGGGGCGAGTTTGAATTAGACTAGGCCTAGAAAAGTTGATGTGTTTTACACTTGAGTTTTAAACGGTGCATTAGAGTGAAAATGTCTTCAAATTCACTGAGATCAATGTACAAAGCCAGGCTCAAGGAGGAGAACACGACGTCAACGAGACGGAGGTCTCGAGGAATTGAGAGGAAAAGGAATCGTGATGATACTGTGAATAAACTCAGGCACCTCTCTTCAGATGAGATGTCTATGTCGCCTCTTACCGAGTCCGAGCCTGAGGATGATCAACCTGAGATGAAAAGTAAACGTAAGTCTTGCAGAAGTTATTTAGTAGGGGAAATATCATGATATTCTCCTAAGTCCTAGGAACCTTAGACTATCACTAAGGTGTATTTGGAGAAAGGCTAGGGAAGAGTTCGAGAAGGCACCCTTCTTTGCAGGCTTTGCTCTGCTGGGATAATCCTAGACAAGAGGCTAGACCAGTATCCTCGAAGGGCCGGTAACCGCCGTCTTATTATTTACCGCGATTTCCCGATTAGATTTGCTTACAGAATCTTACCAGACTTTCAGATTTTATGCAAAGACCATTTTCACGTCAATTCAACCTGAACAGCTTTGTTTTGAGTGGCAGAAGTCAACCACCGCCTTGAAATACTTCAAATAGTCTAGTTAAGAATTGTTATCTCAGACTCAGTCGATATTTCACTACCATTGGTGTCGTGCCGATTACCGCCGATCTACTTCTGGATCAATATGCACGACGATATTGCTATTGCCACCAGTACAAATTTTTCCTGTAAGGCAGGGTAAAATGGTTTCACGAAAAGCCATTTTTCTTAGGCAGAAAAATCGCTTGTAAATTATTTGAAAATAAGATGTGAAATTTCGGATCAATGCATAAAATGCTTGGCTTTATTCTGTTTAATTGTAAACTGATAGATTTTTTAAAAAATTTTCATACCGTGAGTAGGAAATGGGAAAAAAATAACATCTTCTTATTGGGGAAAAGCACATGGCCAGAGTGGCAACACAGACATGCGGCCCACTGCATTAGCGATGTTTTAGACCTTAATTTTTCCCCCTCAAAGAAAGTTATTGCCTTGAGAAATGTTACAAGACAGATGTTATATAACTTTACTGAAAATCAGATTAAGCTCTCTATTTTTCAATTTACACAATATGTTTATAAATTATTGCATTTATCATTTCACAAAACAATAAAATATCACGGTTGCTGCATCGCTACTTTCAGTGGGCAAGAATGCGCAACTTGGTCTTGGTAAATTGATCATACAAACCTCTAAATCATTTCTTTTCCCACCATTCTAAATTATTTTGTTGGAGAAATAAATGAAACATCGTCTGCTGTCATAATCTAAGGGAAATCACTATAAATTTCGAGGGAAACTAGTTGCAAACGGATGATGGCGATTACTGGCACGAGCTGGTTACTGACACTAGAGGATAATAGTGATAGTCTAACTAATAGTAGTAATAGTAATAATATTGTTCCTGCTCTCTCCCCCTCTACCCCCTTTCCAATTATTATGGGGCCTTTCGCCTTTCTCATTATACAGGTGCTTTCTTCTCTTGACAATCCTACTCCAAGTCCTAACCTGGCCCTAACCAAGGCACACTATCGCCTATCACCACGCCAATCGGCACTATCGCAAAGTCCCAGGATTTCACTCTCATTGACATTTGATAAGTTGTAGCCTGTGTGCGGGATCCATTTTTTCTAACCTAGACTAGATCTAATGGCTTTCTCTAACAACAGCACCAATTTAGTCGAAATATCGATCCAGTCCATGACCTGTCTATGACTAAATGAACTGTATCATTATCATATTGCAGTGCCGTTCTTCGAGATAGCTGATCTAATCTAGTCTAGATAGTCTGGTCCAGTAGATGTCTAGTGTCTAGACTAACTGACTAGACCTCCATATTAATTTGTTTGATCTGAGCTCAACAATTTCAAGCGCAGCACTTTGCATTCATTGATCTGAGGTTGACATCAAATCAAATTAAAATTAAATGTTGCACTTAGCATCAATTTGAGCATGACAATTGACATCAAGCTTAAAGAACTTGATTAAAAATTTAGCCAGACTGAGTTACTTAAAGTTAGACTAGATAGAGATCTAAAAATGTCTGAAATAAATTCCAACCACAGAGAGTTAGACTGACTGGAATAGAGTAGACTTCTGAATTTAGTTTTAATCTAACAGATCTAAGAAGCTAAGCTTGCACAAATTAGTAATAGTACAGGTGGTAGAATTGTGATTGAACATTGTGACAGAATTAGCAAATTGTCTCTGATCCACCTCAGACAGGTAACATTGGCTATAGACTATAGACAAGTATAGGCTAGATTTAGATTTTAAAATATAATTGTAAACTTAAATAGCAAGACCAACCACGATTATTATTTTTAGCTGAACTCAAGTTAATTAATCTAGAAGCATGAGACTGATCTTTATCTGAGGGGAGACTTCCAAAAGCACTTCACATGTCTCCAAAGGATTCTGATATTTTTTTCCTCAAATTCAGAATTTTTTCTGATGTGAAAACAGCAGGGGAAGGAATTCAGAGTGAGCTTTACATTACTATTAAAAGAAATTTTGTGAGGGTATGCCAGGATCAAATTGGATCCATCTGCATGGTAATCCAGCGTTGAACCCTGAGCTAATGCTCCCAAATACTAGTGAGGCAATTCCTCTTATGTCACTATTGACTGTGCACTCTGGTGTTAAGTTGTTAAAAATTAGGATCTAGAACTTTTATTCTTGAATACAGTTGTACCTGTAACCCTATCCCTGGCTCTAACCAAATCCCAGTGAGATAGGAGCATCAGTCGAGACAAGTCACTTATGCTGAATGTCCATCCAGACAGGAGCATTAGTTAGTCACGGCTAATCCTAACCCTAATGCTGGTCCCTAAGCCTAATGCCTAATGCCCATTGAGACAGGAGCAGTGTCAATAATTTTTCACCTCCCTATTTTCCATTTCTGTGTCTGTGTTTCAAGCGACTATTCCAACAATAAAATGTGGTGCTTCTCTCCAGTTTGACATCTTAAAATTAAAAAAATTAATCTTTCTGCATAGGTGAATGAGCTGGCACTTCATCAGAATTCTTACAAAAAGATGCAATATTGTCATGTTTCATACTCATAGAAAAACAACAATATAGCGTTAGTATGTACTAATGTACTGTGTTGAAAGCGTAAAGCTCATTCGGAATTCCTCATTAGCAGGTCTGTATTTCATGAACACAGCCCTTTCTTGAGATTTCTTTGACAGACACATCTGATCACTGGATAGGTATTAATTTGTGAAACTGAGGCTAAAGAAAGATTGCTGCCACAAAACCTCTGGCATAGCCACACGTTAATGTAGACTACCCTTTCATCAAATTCTTTTCTGAGATAGGATAAAATGCTGAGAAATTCCTCTGAAACAGACCAGCTCTAGACCAAATCAATTTGAGTTTGAGATCAAGTTATAAATTTGATATTTTCTCTCCAGGTCCAGCGCCTCACCAGCAGAGGGTTATGACTCGTCTAGAGCGACTTAAACTGTGGCGTGAAGAGAGGAAGCGGAAACAAGAGGAGGAAAAGAGAAACAACAAAAAACCCACTTTCAGAGTTACCAAACTCTCATACTCAGGAGAGTCAGAGCTATACAAAAAGGAGATGAAAGAGGTACTCTCTTTTTATTGCAGTGATGAGGCTAATTTGAGAAAAGTGAGTCTAAAAAACCTATCATAATAACAAATACCAAGTATGTTTTTTACTTTTTACTGAGCTGTTTATACATACTTACAGATAGTGAAAATGTCTGATTGCATGAATTCACCTTTCTTGTTGAGCTACAGAGGAATTATAAAATTTGATCAAGTTTTGTTAATGGTGATTAAGTTGCTGTGAAATGAAGTTCTTCAAAAATTTTGCAAAATTTAGTTGCTTATTTTATCCATACATCAAGCAGAAACCTGGCACCAGGAAACTCAAGACTGACACAGCAGTGAATCCTGTTGCTCCTGCAGTGACAAGAGCTTCAACAAAATCATCAAAGCAACAGGAACCTAAGGCTAAGTTAACTGAAAAGGAAAATAGAAAACAGATGCACAGCACTCATGCCCCAAGGACTACTAGAGCTACTAACTCCAAAGCTAAGGCACCCGCTCCAGCACCATCTTCCAAGACGACACGTCAAGTGGCAACCTCCAAGCCCACCGTTGCCAAGCCTTTCACTGTTGCCCAGCCGAACACCAGACAAAGAGGAAACAACCCTGACCTGTACACCAAACTAACTGCCTCTGCAGCTGCGAAATTTAAGGTGAGGTAACATTTTGAATTTTTTTTTTCTTGGCCATGGTTGGTAGCCTGATCCAATACTGAAATTTATTTGGAAACTTTGGAGCACAAATGATTTTATTCATCAGTTGAATTAAAGTAAATCAGCCAGTGTTTCTATACAGTCTGCCTAATAATAGGATTTGACCTTAGTCTGACGAAAGACTTAAACTTAGCTGAACTATCTTCTAAATCACAGTGAACAATATCATAGTGTGTTGTTTGAAGAGAAATCTTTTCAAGTGTCTTTCATCATCTTGTAGTGTCTCTATAATCTCTCTAGACAAAGCAAATACATTGCACAATACCCATAATTCTGCCTCCCACTGTTCTCTTGATGGCCTTAAGCATTTGTCAGATCGGTTGCTTTAAATCTTTAATTTCATTGTAAGTGGCAGATGTGTCAAACAGGTCATGCAAAGACGATAAAAATACAGCAGACTGTGTCTGACTTGCATGTCCAGTGACATATAAATCTGAACACCACAACTGAAAGCCTGAGAAAATGGAAGTCGGTCAGAAATGCATGGGCTGCTGGAACCTACTTGACAATCATATTCCCTTCTGCCTCTGCTGCTTGGGGAAGGGGAATAACTCTTTAGGTAGGGGCCTTAGCCGGGTCTATCAAGCCTTCCTTCTGCATCATAGAGCACCTTGTATCGTTATGTTCCCTCCGTACAGAAGTGATTCTCTAAGGGCTAAGGATAGTTCTTAGAGAGAAAAGGTATTTGAAAACAGAGGATTTGGTGCAAAAATACCAAAGAATGAACTCTCATATTTAAAAATATTTTGATTTACTACTTATATATTATAAGTTTGTAATTTAGATTTAGGGAATTATTGTACCAACCATATAATACTATTAATATTTTTCTTTGATATGTTGCTTTAAAGGAATCCAAACAAATGTAAATGTTTTTTTTTCCATTCTCACATACATGACAAACATATCCTTTTTTTTTTTTTTTTTTTATAAGACTTGTCTTTTGNTTTTTTTTTTTTGTTTATATAAGACTTGTCTTTTGAAAACAGATAAAATTAATGTCACATTTATTACAGTCAATTCAGTCAATAAATATTTAAGCACAACTGGCTTAACAGAACAGAATATTGGGTTTTCTTTTTGTACAGATTACTAGATAATTGCAATTCCTGGGAAATGGAATTTTCCCCAGCTCTCAAGGAGGCCACTTTATCCCTTTGATATGCATGTTTTGTCATGATTTGTAATTTTTCCATAACTTTATAATTTTCAACAGAGCCAGGATAAGCCAAAAGAATACCTACGTGCAAAGCCTCATGGCGTGACAAGAAGTTCAACAAGATCTCAGAAAACAGCAACAGAGAATTTGAATGCTGGTCTGTAACATTTAATATGTAGAATGTCAATGCCTGGTGATCAGCTTATGCTGATTTCTTGTCTGACTCTCCATAATAAAATATAGAAAACTAAACATGGATGAGTAAATCTGTAACAACTGTGATGTTATTGTGGTCAAATAATTTGATGCAGGGAGAGAGTTTGCATTTAAACAGGAATATTATCTTGAAATGGCTTTGTATTGTTTTATTAACAAATGCAACTACATAGGTACTATTTGTCAGATTTCAAGACTTTGTTTTTGGTTGTTTCTTAATTTGATGTCATTTTAGTATTTGTATTGCTTCAAGATACAGTACAATATCACAGTCATAAAGTCTAGGGGATTAGTTCATAATTTTGAGATTGTGGGGTGTTCCAAGTTTATGAGTAAAATTGGATATATCAAGAGGTGCCTGCGCAAATGCTATATCATTATATGAATTATATAAGAGAGATAAGGTCTTTGTGCAGGCACTCTTTGAATGCACAAAATAAGGAACTTGAGAGCCACTCAGTATAATAAATATGTGTTTCTTTATTCCCCTTCCTTCCTGCAAATTCATGGAATTAAACATTATAAGGGTCAATTGTATACTTTAAAATACAAATTGAATACAAATTGATTTTGAAATCACGCTTGTTTACTTGTGTTTCACAGATCCCAAAACAAAGCAAGGCAGAATGACAAAGGAAGAGATAGGAGAGGGGTCATCTGCAGCTGCTGATGTGGTACTAGATACTCAGAAATCTGATGATGATGTAAAGACTGATGAGCCCATTGTTGATGTGCCAGTTCCAGCACAGGTTCCCACTGCTGCTGAGGTTGCAGACAGTGATCATTCAGAAAGTGCTGAAGTGACAGATGAGCAAGAGCACAGTGCAAGCTCCTCTGATTCTAAAGGTTAGTTGTGTATAGCCCGACTGAACATTGCTCACAGAACCTGCTAGGTACAGAGTTACTCACCCTCATATCTAGTTAGTATCTGCTCTCTGTAGATCTGCTGATACTTCATACAATTAAATATTGGTGCCTTCAATCTAGCTTGATACCACAAGATAAAACATTGCCTCTAGATATTTGTGATAGTGTTATCAGATCTGTGCTGCTCCCACGTTTACCGAGTGTAATATTCTTGAAGATTATTTAATACAAGTTCACTAGCTTAGTCAGATACACTATTTCAATAGCCAGGGTGATAGATATATTATTGGTTTCCATTAATCTGATACATGGGAGCCTTAGTTCATGATGCAGGTGAAAACTTTGCAGTTTACAGAAAAAGACAACTCTCTCAAATTTGAAAATTAATTGCTGTTTTCTTGTGCAGTTAGATAATTATAAAAAATCTCTTAGCCTTTGATGTATTAAACAGACGTGTATCAATTTTGCCACCAGAGCTGCACCTGTCTGACTCAACAGTCTCCACCCCCAAACACTCCACTCCAGGAGCTACAAGGAAGTCAAGCCTCAAGAAGAGGTCTGCTTCAGCTTGTGAGCCAGATGAGAATACAAAGAACTTAGGACGCAGGCGCAGTGGAAGGTCAAGAAAGAGCCGAGCATCAACAAGAAGATCAATCAGAAATTTGTCAGTGATCAATGCTGCAGAGGTAGCTTTGGCTTTTAAGGGAATATCTGAACCAAGTCTGTTAACTGCTGAAGAGAAGCCATCACCAACTTTAGATAGTGGTGTTGTGCAGGAGGAAATATCAAAGAGCAAGAAAGAACGCAGATCAAAGAGAAATGTATCATTGATTAATGCTGAAGACATAGCACTGGCTTTCAAGGAAATTTGTAAGCCAAGTTTAGCACCAACAGAAGATAAACCATCATCAGCTCTAGAGAATGATGCTGAACGGGAGGAAAAATTAAGGAGCAAGAGAGGACGGAAATCAAAGAGGAATATGTCATTGATTAATGCAACAGATGTAGCACTGGCTTTCAAGGAAATTTGTGAGCCAGGTTTGGCACCAATGGAAGAAAAATCATCACCAACTTTATTGAATGATATAGGTCAGGAGGGACAATTAAAGAACAAGAAGCGGAGATCAAAAAGAAATTTGTCAATGATTAATTCCGAAGATGTAGCCATGGCTTTCAAGGGAATGCATGAGCCAAATTTATCAGTCCCTGAAGAAAATCTATCACCTTCACTGAATGATGTTGAGAAGGAAGATAACTCAATTAGCAATAACGAACACAATTCAGAGATCTTGAACAAAGAATTGCCTGTAAGAGAGGAAACCCCCAAAGAAGTAAAAACATGTTTTATCAAAGTTTATTCCGGCAGGAGGAGTCGTAAATCTCAGGTGCCAGTCGACACCAGTGGTGTTCAGGATTCATCTAGAGAAGACAGTCTTGACACAAGCAGCAGCATGATGAATGAAGTTTATACAGAGTTGAATCCACTGGAGATGTCTAACAAGGAGAATGTGAATGATGAAGAAATCAGTTTGAGAAAAGATCTGTTTAAGAAGTCCTTGGGCAGGAAAAGTGAAAGCACTGATGTGTTTGAACAAGGCAGAAGTCAGGGGTTAAATGCTACCGAAGATGAGACCAACCATGGTGGAAAGGAAATTAACGACGAACAACAAACAACCCCATCCTCATCTAGGGCAAGTTCCAGTCCAAGATCAATGTCATCAACGAGGAGACGAAGCCGGCGTTTGGTTTTCTCCACTGAAGAAGAAGCTGCCCCCACTTTCGAAGAAGTTGCCAGTCCTGCAAAAAGAACTAGACGATCAGTGGCTAGTGCTTACTCTACCAATGAAGCACACCCAATGAAAGAGGACAGCAGTGAAAATGATGCTGCAGCTCACGCTTTCCCTACACCAGTATCTCAGCAGCGCGTCCGAATGGGATCGGCTGTAACCAAGAGGAAAAGTGTGAGAATTGCTGTTGATTCTTCCAGTGGAGATGAAACAGCAGAGCGTGAAGTTGAGAGGGCAACCAGTGGTCGCAAGGCACGAAAATCCATTCAAAGGCAGTGTACGCCAGCCAGAAGGAAATCAGCTTCTAGAAGGAGCCGCAGATCAACAGTTGTGTCTGTGAGTGGTGAAGGGACTTCAAATGTCATAGGTAAGTTGGTCAGTAACTTTGTGCATATATTCATCATAAGGCAGTCTGGTATAGATGTGACTAATAGTGTCAATGTTCAGGACTCAAATAAACTGAATGCTACAAATGTCTGAATAATTTTGCATGTAAAATTATATTTTTTTTGCCTGCATTTTCCACCTAGTACGATGCTTGTTTGGGTCTGTATGACTATTAATTTTCACCTTCAGGCTAAAGCCTCAAGGAAAAGGTCAGAGGAAGAGAGAGAGAGAGAATGAAATAATGAATGCGAAAGCATCACAGGCAACATTGATCTTCAGCACAGGTCGGAGCTAAACTTCTTTAAATGAGAGTTCATTAACAAAGAAGATCTAAAGGGGTTTGCATGCCTAAGATAGTCTTTAAATAATAAATTAATTTGCTTACTGTCAAGGAAAAAAAACGAGGACACGTGTGCTACTTTTTATCAATTTTGGCATGGCATTATTGTGCTATATATAAACCATCAAGGCAGTTTCCGCCATACTTAGTTGAAGGACACATGTAGTCTTATTACATTTTCTCTATCCCTCGGCCTTGTACTTTTATTCCGGCCTGTACTATTATTAAAATTTTCCATCTTTCCACTCTATGCTAATATTCCACACTGTACTGTTATTTGGACATTCATAGTACTTTTTTAATGCATTCTCTCTTTCTCTCTCTCTTTCTCTTTTCTCTATCTTTTATATCATATTCATGATATTAGTTTTTCACTCAGTTGCTCTCTTCCCTTCTCTCCATCTTTTATATCATATTCATGATATTAGTTTTTCACTCAGTTGCTCCCTTTCCTTCTTCACCACTTTCAGTTTATGAATAACAAGAAGAAGATTTGGTAACTGTGTCCCTGACATCACAAACAAGAAATATTCTTGAGGTTCATCCACTTCTTCACCTTATGCTTTCCAGCATACATACATCATAATTAAAGTATTCTGTCAGAGGATTCACTGGAAGTAATTAATTTGAAATAGTAAATATGCTTCAGAGATATTGTGTGATGTTCACCATGTTGATCATCTATAATATTTTCCAGGTGATGATGTTGTTGAGGAGGTGAAAATGCCTGTGACACCTAGACATGATCAGCTTCTGCAGACTGTTAATAGGACTCCTGGCAGGTCCAGCAACAAACGCAGAAGTACCAGAAGATCGCAGGTTATTGATGTCAGTGATGAAGGGACAAGCTGTGATGGGAGCATTGTATATCAAGTGGGAAAGCCAACTGATGAGGAACCTTCTTCAAGAGCTCTGCAAGAGCTCCCTGTAAACAAAGTGGAGGGACAAATTAGTTTCCTAGAGGTGAGTAAAGGTTTTTGGTGGGAGAATAGAGCATCACATAATCTCTGCTATTTTGGGATCAAGGCTGTCACTATCTGTATCAAGTAAAAGGTCTTTTCGAATAAATTTTCTGTCTTGTTAACAGAGTTTCAGCAAACTTGGTGCCATTGCTTAAAATCTAAGGAGCTTGATATTACATAAGCAAATTCAGGACAAATTATTGTGTCAATAGGGGAATGTAATTGTTGATAAGTTGTTTATTAAATTTGAATTCCATTTTGATATAATTATATCGGTTGAAACAATCTTTGAGAATTGTTCATTACATGTGAGCCAGTGTGATGGTTGAAAATTTACCCTGGAAATTAACGATAACATGCCCATAATCCTGGCACGAGAAAAAGGTAAAAAACTGGCAGAGATCTGTTTCAAAATGTAAAGGCTGTAATTTAGTCAGCAGGTCAGCATTTTGGCAGTTTCATGACACATTTATGAATCACTTCAAGGTTGAACACATTTAAAAGCAAATATGATGCAGGACAGTGCAGATAAAAGAAGTAATTGTTATGCGGAATCAATACTGCCAAATGCATTAAAGAGTTAATCACCTCAGCGTGCTCACACTGGTTGAAGACTCTAAAGGAGTTTAATTTTCAAAGCATTATTTTTTTATGCAAAAGTGACTCTCAAACACACAGAAAAGTTTGCTTGCTCTTGACTTTGGTCGGCTTGAAGTTTGGAGCCAGCATTTGATTAATAAATCAAATCTGTCAATTTTTAGATTTCTGTTGATGAGGACATGGATACTGTTGAAGCACAGAGGTCTTGTACATCACCAGTAACCAAATCAGGCTTAAGTGCACCAGCTGTAGATGAAAGTCAGTCTCCACAAGCAGTAACTGAAGACAGTGACCTCTCCACTCAACCATTCACACCAAGGAGGTCACATGATGTCACAAAAATAACCATTTCGTCAACACAGAGCTCCCCATCGGCTGACAAATCCCCTGGTCCAGCTGTAGCTGATGTGACCACAGCTCCACCCACCAGTGCCTCACCATCTCAGAATTTGCTTCAGCCTACCACCCCTCGGTCAAGTCGTCGTCGAGGTCGCTCCATGGCCCATTCAGCTGCTTTCAAAACCCCAGGTCAGCCAGTGTCAGCTCTGAGGCCAAGAAGTGAAAGGCGTCGCAAGACAGAAAGCAGCACTCCATCCAGATCCCCAGAGGAAATGTATGTCACTGATGTTTTCTTTAGGAATATTTGGTACATTATATACTATCACACAGTAAACTTGATATCATGACTGCCCTTCAAACTGAGTTTGTCAGACTGTATTAACTATATTCTTAAGCATGATAAGGCTAGAAAGTAAGAGGGCTGGATGTATAATCAGCATCAGTTTGATTTTCATCACATTACCAGGGGACATGCTGTAACTTTTTATGGCGACATTTAGACAAAACATTAGAGTATTTCATGATCATGGAGTGACGTTGCTCCACATCTCCCTGCCTTGTGGTTGCTGACCGCCCTCACTCTACTTGCTGTCTCCCATAGAAGTGCATGAATAAAAGAGTGCTTGTGAATGCCTTACGGTGAAATGAACTGATTAGGCAGAGATAGAACCTGCTCTGGCATTTATGGGAGTGATTCTTGTGGCGTTTTGCTGTGCACAAGTTTCCTACTTTCTTTTGGTGATTTGGTTCCATCTCTGATTAGGGCTACAGTGCATGGCTCCTCACAACTCTTCACATACACACACACACACACANACCCATTAGATACGTATTAAATTAAAGTTTGAGCTTGGATTAACCGATTACTATTAGCAAGTTGCATCACACTTATTCGACATTGTCACTCTGCTGAAATTGGTTATATGTTCAGATAATTGTATCATTTTCAACACTTTGTATGTTACTTATGTTCTATGTTCCACTTTCTCTGTACCCCCTTTAGCAGTGAATTTTTGCTCTTGTCTGCAGGATTGAAATTTTGAAGAAAAGCCCTATGGTTGAGATGACCCGAAGACGATCTCGCCACATATCCTCAATCGGTAAGTTTTGTTTGTTTATACTTTTATCTACAGACAATCTTAGTTAACTGGTTCAATAATGAGAATCTATTGATTCATCAACACAGGTAAAGGCAATAACTCTCTTCATCATTTGTAAAAGACTATTCATAAAAAGTCATTCAGCTTTCGTCATAGATTCCTAGTGATAAATGATACCTTTATTCAGGAAGCTGTTACTGAATCTTCAGGGGTAGCCGGAACATAATGGTTGTGACTTTGATACATTTGAACTCTCCATTTAGAAACTTTAGCATGCCTTCTTCTCCCCTTGGCCACTTTTCTTATTCCTTCTTTAGTACATTACAAATTTGTTCTTGCAATTTTATTTAGGTTCAGCAACTATGCCTGTGGGCCCAACGAACATGAATATATTGTTCACTGATGCTTCTTTGAACAAGCAAAATTCCAATACATCAGCACCAGCACTGATGGAGACAATGCCTATCTCCACACAAGACCTATCCACCAATGATACTAATGTCCTTGCTACCACCACCACAATGGTCTCTTCACCTCAGTGTGTTGAAGACCTGCAACTGAACTCGCAAGGTAGGGCAACTAGCTGCATATTTGACCTCTTCTGATTTATCTTTGCTGCATATCCTTTAGACAAGTTCAAAACCATACACAAGTAGTCTCTGAAGTCTTATGGGTATGTGACAATGATGATAGTTCTATCATTTGTTTCCAAATCAGACTTTTGTTAAAAGGCTGAGATCATTTACCATGGTGGAAATCAGTATTTGTGCAGTGTGCAGGAATTCATCTTCTCTGAAGAATGCGGAGTTCTATTTTTTCTGTGTCAGTCATGAAGAAAAGTAGGCAAAAAGTTTTTAACAAAATAATTGTGTGAGAATGTCGTTGCATTATGTCTGCTTTATTCTTTTTCAGATGTAACACTAGATGCATTTTTTCGTTTTGCTCATCAGTTGTTCTATGTATCTTTCAATAGTGGCTGAAAGGGTGAGATATTTCCGTGGACTTTTGACATCAGAGACCAACAGATTAAATGAGCTGTGTAATAAATGGACTGAGATCAGCAACTACACATTTGGGCTTGGGGAGGATAGTAAGTTGATGATGATTTGATGATTTATTATTTAATGGTGGAAGTGCATGTCAAAGGTAATTGTCAAGTGCTTTTACTCCCTGAGAATTATCTATAGCAGTCTTACTTAGAGTCAATTTTCTGAAGAAAGCATCATTTGTGCTTTATGAGGGCTCAGATGACTAGGCTGTGGCCTTTGTCCAGGGAATTATTCCCTTTGCCTATGAAGTGGAGGATTGTGGGAAGCATGATGATGTCATTTATGTTCGATCAGCTCCTGACACTTCTGGCAGACTGTCAGTATATTCTGTATCTTTCTACTAAGATTGTGATCATTTAAATTAAAATTTAATTTTTGCTGCAGGTTATTTTCTGCCCTTTTGTTGCTTCAACTGATTAGTTTGACACATCTGCCACTTAACAATGGAATTATTAGATTTGTCTTCTACCATCATTGAAATTAATGAGCTACTCACCTCAACATTTGTATTGTAATCAGTCATTATTTGACAGTAAATGCAAGGCTAGAGAAAAGGAAAACTTACCGTTTTGAAAAGGTTCGTGACAAATCTTGTTTTAAAAATTCAGCAGGATGTCTGAAGTAAATATCAGTCTGACAGTGCTAACCCAGCTCATCTGTTGGAAATGACTGACCCAGAAAGATATTACATATTTCTCTTCTTTTTCTTTTGTAAGTCCTAGGACAGATCCGTTCCACAGTGGGCAAGGCACAGCTCCTGATGGACCAGCGTTTCAAACAGTTCTCTGGGCTGGTAGACAACTGCGAGTTTGGCCTTGGAGAGAAGGAAACCACACCCACTGATCTGCAGGGATTCTGGGACATGGTCTACTTCCAGGTGAGCTGAAATTCCCTGTTTAATAATATTAATATATAAATTTGTCTCTACCTGTCATCAAAAATTAGTGGACCAAATAAATAAAAGGCTTAGTGTGTTCCACACCCAATTAAAACTTGTGGCTTCTTGGAATTAGCTACTCATGATGAGCTGCTGTGAAACAACATGCATTTCCCGCAACAATTGTGGTAAAAATATGGTAACCCTCTTGATTGTGGACAAGCTCTTTGCACTGTGAGCAAATGCAAAGCCATTTTGGTAGGAGAGAGATATTTCCCCTTTTGCGGTTTGTGGGGATTTTTCCACCCAGTATCTGGTGCATTCAAATCATGGTCCATATAAATCTTATGGTATTGTTGCATATTCATTTAATGCAGGAAACATGCATTTAGGCAAAGTAAAAATGCATGGGTATACTTATTTCCTGTATGACTTTGAACCTGAATGTACATATTTTGATGTAAATTAAAATTTTCCACACTGAAATAACATGGACATTCTGAAAGAGCATCACTTTTCATGCAACTTTTAACACCTCTTTCCTGTGTGAATAAATATTTCTAGGTACAGGATGTTGACCAGTTGTTCACGGAACTCTCAGAACTGCAGCAAAACAACTGGCAAGTGAAGCAACCATCCCCAGCTAAGAATGTGCCTAAAGTAAGTTAAGGATTCATTTAGGAGCTGCTTAACTTAATGTAGCTGAGTTGCATGTCTTCATTTCTTGCCTAAGTATTTTTATGTCATCCTTTTCTTCACCTACCCTTCTTCTCTCCCCTCCCCACCCACTTTTCTTTTGTCAGTTAACTTTTAACTTGTACTCAGTTTCTTTTTTATGCCTGTATGCTGCTTCAAGAAAATCTCTTGTCAGTGCGATATTTTGATTTGTATTGTCCTGTGGATAACCCTTTGTCTTCCACCATCATTGAAATAAATAACATTGTTCAGAGAAGTAAAGTATCCCTTTCAGCCTGTGGGGAATTCTAGATCTGTCAGAGATATTTTCAGATTATAGAAGGTGATTTGACATTGGTGGCTAAAACAGTTCTTTACTACAGACAAGTTTCATGCTTATAGACATTCACAGAGATTGTCATTCATTCCTGGAGACCTTTTCCACACCTTGATACAATTTTTGATGGGATTGACAATAAAGTATTGTTCATAAACAGTTTGCCATGTGATTTCTGATATATTGCGAAAACCAGCAGTATACATTTTGTCACAATTTGCTATGGTCAGTGGTGGTTTTAAGAGAAAAGATTCAGGTTTTGCACTGGAGAATTTGTAAATCTGGACGTCACTACTGCATAGGAGTTTGAAAGAAAGTAAAAACAAAACATCCAAGAGCAGAATGTTAGGGCACATAATTAAAACTATTTTGTTTCTGGAAAAGGATTGGTACAGTTAATTTTTTAGGCTTATCAGGATAGGGCCTTGTTTCAGGCATGTCATTATAAGTTCATTCAATTCAGGCAAAAGTCAAAGTCAGGCCATAATGTTACCAAATCTACCATCAGTATGTTAGAAAATGAAAATTGTGGACTGGGATGTCTTATTTTATACCTTTGTTTACATATTCTTGCAGCCCAAGCAGAAGAAAGAGGCTGTCAAAATCTCTAAACCAAAGGTCAAATCAAACTTTGCTGCCTTCCGTGAAGAACTTATGAAGAGAAAGGCTCAGGCTGCTCTGGCCAAGACAAAGGGAGCTGTTTCTTCACAGGAAGACGATGAAACAAAAATTTTTGATGCTGGCTTTTTCAAAGTGACCAGTCCTGTGAGGTCTCCATCAGGTAAGTTTTGAGCATTTGGTGAGTTTGAATGAACAAGAGTACCTAAGAACCCTGCAATGCAGGATGTCGTCTGCTGGATGCACACTACAAAAACAGAGTGGGCAAATGAAAATGGTGCACCATAAAGTTCTGAACCTTTATCACAGCTTTAGTTTGTACACTGGAATTAATGTGCTTTTCCTTGACACACCCATATGACAAAAGCAGTGCTCCATTTTTGTGTGTGGATACCAAGTTCTCTGAAAAGCTAAGTATGCTGCTCTCACTTGATAATGCTGGACCACATTACATCAAAAATTCAAAAGAACTCCAAGAGATCTTGGACCACAAACCTGGATGTATTACATTTTCATGGACCAAAACACCTTGGATTGGAGATTTTTGTGACCACAAGGGAGGGAAACATTTGTGTAGAAGTTCAAATCATGTTTCATATTAGGGAACATTAGGGATAGTTCAGGACACTATATTAAATTATATAGTGTTTTATGGTGTAGGAAGGAAGAAACTTACAAGTATTTTGTTATGTTGGAATCTTGCAAGCAGAAACCTTGATGCTGTTGCAATGGAGGTACACACTGGAATCAAAATATTATTCTCTTCTGGTTTTAAATTTTATTACAGGAAGAAGATCCCAGTCAAATACACCCCTGAAGCCAACAGTCACTGAGACAGGCACTGCAGATAAGGAAGAAGTGGATAGTAATTTAACCAAGATTGTTCCAAACCTTGCAAGTGAAAGTGGCAAACCTAGTACTCCGGTCACACATGGCAATAAGGAGAATGAGATTGTGAGCACCCCTCAGCATGGTCGACTCATTTCAATGACAGGGAAGAGACTGAGCTATGTGCCTGCGGTACCAAGCCCTCTGTTGAATGACATTACAGGCCTGAGACCCAAGAAATCATGACTTAATGTTACTTAAAAAATTGTAGATTTGTGAAGTTTTTGAGAAATTTGTTCAGATGGGGGAAACTTGAAAGGCCTGTTAAGTTGTCGCTTGTTATTACTCTGTCATTTTCAGTAGACGGTTAACAGTTTTCATTTCGGGGAAAGATTTTGATTATGTAGATGAATTTACATCTTCCTGGTGTCGAGATATTTTAATGAAAATGCAGGTGTTTACCAAGTTCCTTGTTATCTGGATAAATTTTCCGAAAATTCTCACCGACAGTACTAGCATGTTTGATCTTAACATGTCATGAACTGCTAAATGCTGATGCAGTTGACTCCACGCAATCATACTTGTTTACATGTTGATAGAAACAGCATCATTGCACATGGGATAAGTCCATAACATCACCTTGTCAGCAAACTGGCCTTAGTCAATTTTCACACTTCCGAGAGGACACGGAGAAACCATTTTTATGGCAAAGCTAGAGAGAGTCTATAGCTTTATCACTGCAATTTTGGCAAGATATTATTGGTGCATTTTAATGTTTTTAACTTATCAACATTGGCCTTCATCTTATATGGGACGTGATGGGGGACTCTGAATTCTCATGGCTTTTGGAGGTCACTTTACAGTGCATACTCATTGCACCTTAATGCCGATGATTCAGTACAGGCCATCTACCATAACATTGGTCATTCCACTCATATGATAGGGGTCTTTGATCTTTCTCATAGTCCAGTCTGTGTCTGAGTTACCTAACAAGTTGTGATTATAAATAACATAATACCTTTATTCAAAAGTGGCTTAAGTCTGACTTGCGCTCTCTTTCGTAGCATGGTGATGATATGTGCTTCATTCCCCGTCTCCCCTTGGATCATGCTTGTTGTTGTCTGATTGTGTACTTTTCTAGAGCTTCCTGCAAGTTTGCATTTTCTTCCTTCTTCCCTTCATCTGCCTATTAGCAACATTCTTTGTGAATCGTTTTCATTCCATTCATTCTCCTCCTCCCTCCTCAATTTCAGTGCCAGCTCTTTCAACACATCAGCCTTGTCATAGTTTATGCATAACCATAACTGCCATTTAATTGCAGACATTGTGCAACTAACAGAAAGCAGTACTGTGTTTTCTGTATTAAAGTCAGAGGATGTTTGCAATTCCTGTTAATCACAGCTTTTGTTCAGTGTTGTAGAGGGATTGTCAGCGGGGTAGATTGTTTCGTTCAGATTTGTGAATACCACACATTGCAATATCTTTTTATAGAATTGCACACTGGATATTGTGCATTCATGTGGAGATTGTGCAGTCATGCTTTCAGCAGCCTAGAAGAGTTCAAACCGTCATTAGGTTGAAATAGGATGATGCTATCTTGGATCCTCCTATGAGTCGTTTTGAAACAATCTTCTCACCTACTCATCTGACTGAATATCCAGCTGAGTATTATCATTAGTTTCTTTTCCAATAGATCCACTGACAAAGTGGATCATGGAGTGATTTCCTGAGTTTATTTTTCTCTGTATACTGTATAACAAAGTGAGACATTCTAGTTCAGCCCTCAGGAATTTCTGTTTGCTGGAGAATTAAAAAATGTGTGAGTTCAGCACAGAGACTGCTTTCATTGAGGGTTATGTCTGATATCATGTCCAAGTTATGTACCTAATTCTTGACTCCTCTTAATCACATTTCCTCAGGATCATGGAAAAAGGTGTGATTAAACAGCACCATGGTTTTTGACTGTTTCTTGTTATGGGATGTAGGGAAGAGGTGGGGCAGTCTCTGAATTCTCATGGCTTTGGGGGATCACTTTACAATGTATACTCAATTTTACCTTAATGTCGATGATCAAAACAGGCCATCTGCCATAACAGTGGTCACTCCACTCATATGAAAGGGGTCTTTGAGCTTTCTCATGGTCCAGTCTGTGTCTGAGTTACCCAACAAGATGTGATAAGTGGTATGAAGATGTCTGGGTGCCCGTGGGAAGGGTTCCATCGAGCCTGAGATTCATTGGTGGATAATTATTATAACATTACACTGTCAGGCATGTCTGCCTTTGGTCTTTTCCTTCCCATACATATAGTGATGGGTAAATTTGTTTGTAGACCATAAACCCTGCAATGCTAATCTTTGTATTTACGCTTACTGAAGGGTTGCGATTATGAGAAGGAAGTTGCAACTATCCAATGATTTTATTTTTTAAACAAAACTGTTTCCTGAAAAATGTTGTGATTAAGTGGAGTCAGCCGTGCAGATGTATAGGATTCTGTACAACCTTTTACATCAAAACTGATGATTTGCAATTTTGTTTGTTTCTGAAACACTCAAGCACATTTATTATGAAAATGCTTTATACAAAACTAGCAATATTATGAAAAGTTTTGTAAGTCATGACTTTGAGAATACTTTGGTATGCTTGCTTTGAAGTTTTTCTAAATCCTGTCACCCACTTTTCTCAAATTTAATCAGAATCTCTCTCTCATTTGCAGTAAATCAGTGCTTGCGCAAGTGCCACCTCACTCTGCACTAACTCAAGGCCTTATTATCCATTGTTCATTATTAATCAATCATGACGGATGTATGATGATCCTTAGTTTTCCTTTTCCAGGATAATCCAAAATTTACTTATTATGAAATTATTTAGAAGGTCTTGTGAATTTTGTATTAAGTGTGTTTGTGTGTATACTTCACTGCACTTTTTATATTGAGATTAGTCAAAAGATCGACATTGGTTTATTTCCTACAGATCAGAGTTGAATCTTTATACATGTAGCGGTAGCATTGATGATTCATAAGGTTTTTATACCTATTGAGTTCTTATCATGATACTTTATTATCAGTGACAGAATTTATCTGCAACACCCAATCACATAATCCATTCCAAAATCTTTGTCCTTGTAATTGGGATGTGACAGTTATCAGTTATATATAGAAATCATTCTTAAAACTTGTGAACAAGCATAAAACATTCTTTGAAGAAGTTAGTAATTTCACTTTGGAGCAATGAATGAAATTCTGTGTACAATACAGCTAAACAGTTTTTTTCATTCTAAAATTGATTGCCTAGTGCGAAAAAAAACAAAACCGGTTTAAAACTGTGTCCTCATCATTTCTTTGAAAGTGATCAATGTAACCTCTCATATTGATCCATGCAGCTGTCACTGATGGAAAGTAAAGCCTCTTAGGCTGCACTGAAAAGAAGAGATGCAGATCTGTTGGGAAAAAAGGACGTTTCGGTGTGTTACACTGATTTGTTATGACAAAATTGTGTTTGACCAGCTGTTTGGAATGGCTCATATGAAGATTCATCATTGCAATTCATTTTCAAGGAAGACATAAGTGTACTTTCATTCTTTAAAAAGTGTAATGTATTTTGTTGCTTTTTTTATTCTGATGCATGAGCTGCATTTAACCACCATATCTGCCTTTCAAGCATATAGTTTATAAATATTTGCCACATTATGCAACAGGACAGTGCCTCAGCTTGCCCTGTTGCTTCATTTTGATTTCTGACAGGAGTCAGTTCAATGAAATATTGTTTTACCACAATGGGACTACATTAAAATGTTCTTTTCTGTTGAATGTTTCCTGTGCTACCTGTTTTCACCTGATGAAGAAAGAAAACTATTGTGTACTGGTTCCAAAAAAAAAATGTGTAACATAACTGTAGATAAAGTGCTGAAATCTTTCGGGAGCATTGCCTGATGCTGGAAACTGATCTTTTAAGACCAAAGCATGTCATCTGTTGATAGTCAATAAATCAGGCTTTGGATTGAGACGGTTAGCTTGTTTTTTGTAAGGTAAATTTTATGAGCAGTTCAAGGATTCACCTTCTGTTTAATGATATAGGAAGCAGGAAACTATGGATTCACCTTAATGCTGTAATGTACTCATTCTGGTGGGAAACTATTTGAATATTTCATATTTCAAGTGTTCATTTTCATTGTTGAGCAAGGGGTACTTGTACCCAGCTTCTGTCCCTGACTGACAACAGACAAGTGCATATTATTTTAAGGTCACATAAAATGGTCAAACTTGATAACATGTTGTGAATAGTGCACCCTGTGAAGTGTTTAGCAAAGGTTATCTCAGTCCTTATTACTATTTGGGCCCAAAGGTTTATCTCAGTCCTTATTACTATTTGGGCCCAAAGGTTTATCTCAGTCCTTATTACTGTTTGGGCCCAATCTAAATACAGACAGCTGAACCAAGAAGACTTTACCAAAAAAAAAAGAACATTATGCAGGGATCTGATGAAAGAAATCTTGGGGGAAAGAAAGACAAATTTCAGACTGGAGATCAAAAGGTGATGTTCTATAACAACAGGCTGACCAATGACATGAAGAAATGTTCTGTAAATTACTGTCCACAGGTTCATCATTATAAAGTTTTCCAGGATGTCATTAAACAAGTTTACTCTTTTTATCCAAGTTTTGAATCATGTTTCTGGTTTTATAAACATCACTTGCAACAATCAGTCACAGCAAAGAAAACAAATGTGGATACAGCTATTTTCTCCTTTTATTTCTCTTTTTTCCCACTTTCTGTTGGTTGGAAACAGTGCGGCTATATCTCAGCATCAATATGATCCCTGTTTATGGCAGCAGTGAAACCAATCAGTGACTTGTTCTCCTAATGCAAGGTTATATCTTAAAGCTGATAAAGGTTAAGCTTTGTCAAAACCTAAGTGTATGTGTGTGTCTTTGAACAGAAATTCTTTTTTCCGAATGATGATGAATGTTCTGTGGTACTAATTATGAGGCATGCATATATACAGTTGAACAAGTGCGCCTTGAATTTGTCAGGCAATTTGAGCAACGGATGTCTTGAGTATTACATAATTATTCAACTGTATATCTGAAAAGTGAAATAATGATAGATGAACAAATGAATTAATATATTTTATTTATCCTAATCACTCCCAAGGGCACTTGATAGAAAACCAAACATGTTGTATATTATGAATGAAGTGATTCAGGTTTTGGCAAAGCCTATAATTATACAAGAAGGGATAATGTGTCTGTGTGTGCGCGCGCGTGTGCGCCTGCCTGCCAAGCTTATATAACCACAGATCAATGAGTAACTGCATCCCACATTAAGGACAGAGGAGGTGTGATCCATATTATGGATCACACTACTGTACTTGTGCTTTCTCATAACTCAATATACATGCAGTGGAACTCTGATAATACAACCACCCTTTGGACAAAGCTTTTGATGGCTTAAGTTTTTCATATCAAGAATATCAAAGTAAAGAACAAAAGAAGTTGTGACACCTGAATGAAAGTGTGCTAAGCAGGAATGTGTTAAACAGAATCTGTATTTCTTTAATCAATATCCCCATGCTACATTAGTCCTACTCAGTTTTGTTAGATTTGTGAAATATAAATTAACATTGTGCCCAAGAACTGCAAATGTGTTTACAAACTGCACAATTTCTGATAAACCACTGCAAAGCTTGACTTCAATGAATGACATGATCTATGCTTAATCTTAAAGCACCACATTAACAAAGCAATATGTTGTGGTTCTTAAAGCTGCTGACCGGACCAGAACAACTTTTCATCTCAACATTTTGATGAGTACAAAGAGGGAGTTTTTTTTTCATTAGCACTAACACAAACACTGACATGATTTCAACTTAGCTATCACAAATATTAATCATAGTGGAAAACTACTCCTATATTACATCAGTAAAATATATGTACTGAGCTGCTGTCTCTGACCCGTGACTGTCAATGACCAATGAGATACCAGTTTGTAAAGCTTATTTATAGAGGTTCACCAACAAACTTTTACTTTTCAAATTTTCTGTTTTTTGGGTTTCTTTTGTGAAACTGACAGGTATCAAAAAGAGCAAATGACTACATGATAACTCAAGGGACCACTAAGGATATAGGATATTGTGGAATGGCTGGTTGGGCCTCAGGGATTATGCATTTGTGAAATGATAAAAAACCCAGGAGTTTGACTAATGATTCCCATAATGCCTTCAGAAATTATAATGTAGGATCTACATTTACCACCAACTATTTACAGATGCTCTCAAAGCATAGAATACTGTCATAACAATACATACATAAAAGCCAACATTGTAAGTAAAATCAAACATGCATATTGCATATTCCGAAAACCTCTTACTAGAAAAAAAGAATCATTTGAGACCATATTCAGGGTCCCCGTAAGATAGCTGGATTAGGTCAGTCTTTTGGATATTGTGTAGCCTGCCTCGTATAAAAATGTTCCTGTTTCATAATCAGCATATTCTAGTGCAGATTTATACCCAAAAAGAGATATCATTTCCTCTAGATGTGGTCAATGATAATGTTTCACAAGATTTTGTGGATAACATTAACATACCCGAATGCATTAGATATGATAGGGAATGACATATTTCACCATTATAGGATTGGCTGCATATTTCAGAACACTGAAGCACAACCTTTTCCCAGAGGCTGTAATGCAGATAACACAGTGCGCAACTTATCACTATAGGTGCATTGGATTTTCTATGCAAAATTGCACACTAAATTGCTGAACAGTGCAAATTTCCCCCCTAAGGGTGATCATCTTAGGACAACTGTCATTTTTGTGATAGTACTACTTGTCTGACACTAGATTTCACTCATGTCTCTTAGAGACTTTTGTTCATGATTCTGTAAGGGCTTTTCTGGATTCTCTGTCCTGACACAAGGAACTTACACAAGATAGTCTGATGTAAAACGAAGTAACTTTATGTCTAGACAGAACATCCAGAAAAACACACACATTTACATCTGAAATCTGGCATCAAATGACTGTTGATATCCCATATGGAATTTGACAAATATGAATATGGGATATCACCAGTTGTTTGACACATAGAAAGTCCAGTGCACTCATTAAATATAAGTTGCACACCATATTATTTACATTACCACTTCTGGGAAAGGATTGTACCTCCCTGTAAGTTATGAGCACTAGAAAGGAAAAAAATTCAATTGCAAAGGATGAAGGTGGCAATCAATGTCATCAACAAAAAGAAGATCTTTTCATACTCTTAAACACACTCCAATCTGGCTTGGTGAGTAAACTGGTAAAAAAAGTGAATTGTTATCTCCATATATATAATCATCATGTATTACTGTTTAACCACCAAAGTGGCACAAGTATTGGTGGGAAAGTGCTTTTTCACAACAGGGCAAGTGGTCTTCCTCACACATACTGAGACAGAGAGTATCAAACTTATTTCCAAAAAATGCACCAGTACTGAATGTATGTAATAAGGAAATAAAGGTGTGTAAGGGTAAAATGTAAAAAAAAACATTCCCATCTCAAAATGTTGGGAAATTATATTTTTGGATCGATCCCTCACCTGGATCCACCAAACTTTAGGGCTTCTAAGCCACAGCAAGTCCACTCTTTTGAGAAATGGTCCATAACTTTTCAAGTAATCCTTCCGACAAACCAACAAACATGATGAAAACATCACTTCTCTCAAGATAAAATTTTGAACAAAGAAAGTGCCTAAACATTTTCTGCTGTATGAATGTAAGATAATTATGATTTGCAAGTGAATACAGATACATGTATCTTCTGGTGAACCATACTGACAACATAGTCAAATGTCTTTACATCTTTTAAATTTACTTCTCCAGAGCCTCCACAGTAACATCAAATCATTAAAATTTCAAAATCTGCACTGGTTTGCTTAGTGTGCTATGGGTCTCAAACACTAAATATCCAAAGACCCACTATGCAAAGTGTTGCTTTTGGAGTGAATACGGTAAATTTTGCAAAATACAGGATTTTTAATTTTCACCAATGATATGTGTTTGCTATTGCACCTTGTTGCTACTGACAGTCAGTGTCACTGACAAGGTATGTATGAGCACAAGTGAGCAATCGTCTGATGTAAGAATTATGTTAACCCACTCCAAATACAATGGACATGTTAATATTTAAATAATGAACATCAGTAAACAGAGTTATTTTCACATCCATTATAAGTAACAAGATACATCGACTCATACTTTGTAATATTTTTACATCAAACACTTGGTAGTTGAGTGCTGATCATTTGAATCAATAGTTAATCCTGTAACCTGAGATTATCCTTTTGCTTCTATCCCGAAGACCAATAGATTTTCCGAGGATTTCAAAAAATGCCACAGACGAATTGTTTTAAGTTCTGAAATGATCCACCAATTAATAGAAATTAAGAACAGACTGAAAATATACTATTTCACACAAATTCCCTCTCAGAGGCTCGGAGGGCAGAGTTGCCGTTGGAAGGCCAAGAGTTCATGGGACTAAAATGAACAGTATAAAAACTACTATCTCTTGTTCCCATTATAGAAAATAAAATTGGCGACTCATACTCACAAAGTTGGCTTGATAATGTTGAACCCAATGATACCTAAAACAAGAAATAGGATCCCAGAACTGCATTATGGAATTAATAACAACATATGTACAAAATAAATATAAAACAGCTGCAGAGTGATGCAACAAATGTGGACACATTCTGGTAATGTTCATAATCATACATTCTTGCCAGAGTAATAACCAACAGGCATTTTGTCATAGTATATTTAAACACAAACAACGGCTGACTTGCAACTTTTTCATATCATGGCAATGCAGAAAAGCAGTCATGTGACATTATAAGCAAATTATATTAAAATAATTTTTCGACACACCCAATCTTACCCTGTCACTTTTGTGTGTCTCATACTAATGGATCAACTTTATGGTGAAAAGGTGGGAAGAAACTTCATAGTCATGGTGCACAGGAACAAGGGATGCAGGTAATTTAGAAACTAAAGAAAGCATTATTGTTGTTGTGTTACAACAAAAGCCAATAACAAACTCTGCTTAAACTTATGCCATATGAATGAATCAATATGAAAACATGATTTGACTTTGTCCATAAAGCACTTCACAAGGGAGTTAGAATCACTGAAAAATGGGTCTTCCTGTCTCATAAATCCTGGTCAATGTCATGCCTTCATAATAAATATCACCTTATGCATTATTAGTTAAAACCGCTCTCCACCTACACTAAAACCAGGGTTGGCCAGAAATGAGATCATATGAATGCAGTTTATGCAGCTGAGTTTAGGTCAATTGAAACTGAGATGAGCTTAACAGCTATTTTGGGTGAACTGATCTGAATCTGAACTGTAGTTCATTTAGTTGCCTGATCTCAACTTTCTACCTAAACATTCGGTTTAGTTCAGAGCCACCTTGAAAACCAGAATCAAAAAGGAAACCGATATGATCTGAAACCTCAATTTTCACAGAACTGAGCTAAATTTGACCATAAGGCTTTTTCCCCTCACTGAACTGAACTTGGTCTGAATGGACTTTTTTGGTAATTAATCCAATCCTGACTACACCTCTGACTCAGCAGAACATTATTTTGGAACAATAATTCTTTACGTTACAAAGAAAATGGAAGCAGATATAAAATTATTGCACCAAGATGATGATATGTCAAGAAATGCCACTATATCAACAACAAAAAAATAAATAATGCCACTATATCAAGGAAAAAAAAAGGGCTTGCAGGGAGGTGGGGGCAGAAAGGGGGTGGTAGTTCCATTGTTCCTTTCAATATCACATAGAAAAGCACTTAATAATGGTTTGTTAAAATAGGATAACTGATGTCAACAATGCCACACTCATAAGCTATCAGGTAACTATCATAATCCAAGCTTGAAGAGCTCATTTTCTGACAAGAGACAAGAATATTCATCAACAACTCTCACACCGTCACCCATGGGGAAATAACCAATCAAGTGCCCACAGAAAGACAAAGCCAATGCCACTAAATTGTTACAGGCTTAACTGCACTATTTTGTTTAAAAACAGAACGCTGCAGTTTCTGCAGTGAAGGTCACTGCTAACAATGACAAACAACCTGCGCACATCCTTTCATGTTTCTGAAAAGCTGTGATTAAGAGGAGTCAATTGTGGCACAGCTGAATGAAATGTGTCTTCTGTCAGTGCTAAATATTCTAAGCCGCCATTCAAAAATGATTTGATGGATGAAAAATACTGTTTTTGTTTTTGTTGTGCTAAAACATCTGGCTGAATTTCAAATTTCTTGATTCTAATTTCTTTGAAAAGTTAAAATCACAAGGCTCAATTTACATGGCTCATCACAAAACAATCTGTTGGGCACTTGGCTTTATTTACTGTTCACAAGGGTGAGGGTATCAAATCCACATACCGTTAGATATGGCATTCCTATCATAATCAGAAATGACACTCTTTAGAGAATTCACCAAAATCAAAGAATCTTGGCTCCCAGTCCATGAAACTTTCCTGGCATCAAGTCCAAGAAACTGCTTCAAAAGTAAACTCATGATAATATTTTTGTTCTTTCTTGTCTTGTTTTTTTCTCTGTCATTATTGCTTTTCTTGGATATTTTCTATCTGTATTATAAATATTTATGCAAAAACAAATTTCTCTCTTACAAAAGGATCTTTCCCTAATATTAATTACTTCAACCAAATGATTTCATATATCGTCACGCTCATAAGATAATTGCCGAAGTCATTTTTTTAGTTGAAGAAGCTGTTACCACTGGTGCAGGGATCTCAGCCAATGACATCATTTAATTATGGGTGATATTTACTAACTGCATTTTAAACTGCTTGACTGCTGAATAACACTTAGGCATTTATAGAATTCAAACATTCAGTAATAAAAATAACAGTTTTTTCTTCTTTGCTCAAAATGGCAAAAAAATGACTTAGGCAATTATCTTATAAGCGTGATGATATGTAAAACTGCAGACAGATCAAAGAAAATGTCATGAAAAGTAAATTGTGTCCCTTTGTAATATGGGCTGATTGTTGCCTCCCTTGCCAGTGTCACAAGGTGGGCTGGGTTTCTGTTTCATGTGGAAGATCCTTACCCTACATCTCAAAACAACCAGCATTCATAAAAGCATTGTTCTCAGGTCATAACTCAGTGACAAATAGTCCATTATATGTACAAACTTGAATGGTTTCAATTTACTAAATATAAAATAAGAAAAGCAAGCTGAAGATTGTTAGGGATGTAGTTCATGACAAATGTACAAAATTATATTAGAACATCATCTTGCACCTTAACAAATGCAGCACAATAACAACACAAGTGTAAAGAATCTAAGTCAAATCATTATTAGTGGAATATCAATGATAGCAAAACCAGCGCAAAAGATCTGAAGAGAACCAAAGACAAGAATGAGGAGATTACACCTGACATTAACAATCATCATGCTGTAAACAATCATTCCACACATACATAGCTTTAAAAAGAGACAAAGCCAAAATGGGACTGAAGGAAATTATCATGTACCCTACGTGATCAGCTAAACCTGGTGTGTTTTCAAGGTTTTATAGAACTCTGGCAATCAGTTTCTTTTGTGCAGCAAACAGAAGTTTCCACTGAGATCATACAATGACCAAAGAAATGCATTTGGTAACAATGACCAGTGAAATTAGTTGAATGCATAACAGCAATTCTTTAATAGCTTTGAAAAAAAGAAATTGTGATTAACAGGAGTTGTGATTATCCAAGACCTTTTATGTAGAAAATACAGTATTCTGTCATTTGAAGTATGTGGCAATGAAACAGAAATTGTAAGTAAGCAAAGTCAGCTGTATAATGAACAAAGATAATTAGAGCAGCCTCATAGCCCCAGCATTATTTCTCATTTTCCTCAGTCTGGGTGAATGTCTTATCAAGATTTACTCAAGGAAAACATAAACTTCTGTAAATTTTTAGAACAGAATTAAAACAAATGGTGCTCACTATTACACATTGCATATACAACTGAGACAGGTGGGTGTAGTTGGTTGATGATTAAGTAAATCTTCGCTCTAATTTTGTAATACAAATCAATGCAGATGAATGGCAAGAGCACTTGACTTGGGATAATTGCCTTAGATTCAACTGGCATTACTTTGATGCGTTAAACTGTGTTGGGAAAATGTTTTCATTCAATTTCCTTGGTCCAGCTGTCGGTGAACTGGGTACCTGGCTTCAAGCAAAGAGAGCTAGTGTTCAGTGCCTGTCAAAAGACAGTGACACCATATGCTCCCCAGCGAGTGGAACAAAATTAATGAGTGATCTGTAATTTTGGATTAAATGTGTAGTCACATATGCAGCGCTGCAGAGGTACACGATTTATAAACAATAAACAATTAATATTATCACATTACTTCACAGAGACATTTCACTCCCCTTTTCACACAACCATGGAGCATTCCAAAATTCACCCTCAGCAACTTCAACAATTTGTAGATGCAGCGAAAAACATGTCCATACCCCCAGTCACCCCTGATTCATTAAGGCCAACAGCTGAACTTTCTGAATCAAGGTAAGCTGAGCCTGAATTCAATATCATTCATAAAGAAGATTCATTAACATTATATCCTAAAAAAAATCCATTTATATGTATATGTATTACAAATGAAGAGCATTTGCCAAACTTAACTAAATCCACTTTAAAAGAATTTGAAATAGAGGAAAATAATGGAACAATAGTTGTCCTAAACATGTAATGCATAAGGTACTCAGATTTCAGGCTGTTTTGTTTTGAATAAAGTTCAAGATCTTTATTAGGCGTAAGCATTAATAGAAAATGCACTCCTGAATACACTGATTTTTAACTGAAGTGAACTTAAATTTTGGAAAAAATAAACTTCAATTATCAATGTGATAAATACCCACAAATGTCTTAAAGACAGTGCATAACCCTTCAGCTACATACATGATTATCAAGCAAGCAGATATAAGGACACTTAAATTCTAACTCTCATCACCCTACACCTCAACTATCACCCTCTTCCACCCTCCCACTCTATTAGTGAAAAATATTCACCTTCCAGATTTCTCTTTCATTTTCTTTTCCATAATATCTTTAGCTTTGCCACCAAGTTTTTCCAAATATGCAAAATGTAATTTGCTGTTGACAGTGGCTAGCAGACCACGTTCATTTTTCACATTCAAGTCAGGCGAGTAGTCAATGTAGTCTCCATCTAGTGTAGTCATCTTGCCTCCCACAGCATTCAGGATTGCATTTCCTGCACAGATGTCCCATTTCTTGATAAGGGTGATGTGAGTGTATGCATTCACTGTGCCCTTGATAACTTCAAGTGTTTTGAAACCTGAAATATGAAATTTATTGTGATAAATCCTCAATATTCATATACATAGGCAAACACCATTTATCATGCCGTTTCCCAGACTTTCCCAAGAGTCAAGATGCTTTTTCTAGGGCAGATTTAGACCTGTACTACTGCACAGTTTATTTGGGAGAGTAGAGGCCGGATGTGGTTAGGGCTGATAATATGTCGTATTAAAAAACAGAAAATAGCGCTGATTATTCAAAAGGCCATTCATCAAATAATGTTTCCAAGAAACAAAATAGTAAAACTTTTTTCTGAAAGACTGCTTGAAAATCACACAAATTTAGCAATGTTCTAAGTGGGTAAACTTTAGTCACCATTGTCAACATTTACACCAAAGTAAGGCCAGAAAATATATCTTATAAATATGTGAATCAATCACAATGCATAAAAAATCAACCTTGAGAAGATTAGATTCATCAAAACAATGGATGCTTCACATAGGTTTAAACAACAATTTTTAAATTTACCATTTTGTCAGAGAACACCGAAACGTGTTATGAACAAAGTGGATTTGATGGTCAAACATTAGTTCTGAATGACCCCCTCTGTTTCCTGGGTTCTTCTTTGAACATAAAATGAAATTTTCTCCACTACACGCGCTGTATGTGGGGCATTTTCCCCACTGCAAGGGCTGCAAGGGGAGAATAAAAGTTACATTTCTGATAAAATACTGGTAATGACTGCTTACCAAAAAGATGAGAAATGTCAGCCAGTGGATTCCTGACCGCTGTGGTATCCCAGGATAAGGAGAAGCAGACTAACTGGCAAAGCTGGTCAGTTGCACAAAACTTTACACAGACACTACAATCAATTTCATTTAATGAAATCAGGACATGCTTTTAAAATGGCTTGCAACAGAAATGGAGAGACTCCCTCCACCAACTCCCATGATGTGACCAGAAAAGCAGCTGTGGACAAGGCATTGTATGCTTAAGGCCCATCTACACCACACGGACAAAGCAAAGAGATCCAAATGCACCTGCCGCCAGGAGACACCCCTCCACGCTGTGCCAGACCTGTGCAGAGGATCAGACTCTCTGAGAGGATATCTGGTCAGAGGCACTTAACTTTAGTATTAATCAGTGAGGGACCCTTTCAGATCCACAGGAAACTATCTAATTTACTGACAGAGCAAACCTACAGGCATGACAGGGAATGGAAAAGAAAATAACTGGTGCTGATGAGTTATAAACCCTCATGTGCTCACCTGCTCCTCCAGCTGGAATGATCTCCACATTGTCCCCAAATGCACTTTTGGCTACCTCCTCTACATCACCCCTGTGGCTTCGTGACACAATGATGGTGTGTTTCTCACTGTTGCCCTTCACATCTCCTTGCTGCAGGCTCCTTGAGTGGCCATAGCCATCCCAGGCCCAAACTGAAATGAATATGGGCTTATTATTCAGTTTACCAACAGTGTTTCACTTGGATTATTTCAAATATTGATGAAAGTACATGTACCTAAATAAACTCAGTTTGAAGGCATAACATTTTGACATTATGGCATGAAATAAAAAACTGTATATTATAAAGGCACACTGTTAATTTTGCCTACATGAAGTCCTACACAAACAAGAAACAAACATTATGAAGGAGAATGAAGGGCTAGAGAATACAGATTTCCTATATATGCTAGAAGAGATGGAGGACTTTTGCAGTACTAAAGAAAGAACAAAAACTGCACACCCTGTATTCAGCAGCCTATGCCTTATTTGAAGGTCATCAACTCTGTTCAAAACTTAAAACTCAATATCTTCACTTCAAATGTCAAAGCAGTCCTGCTGTATGGCTCTACAACATGGAGACAGACAAACACAAAACTCTGGAAGTAACAGACCTCTACAAATAGACACAGTTAACAAATACTTGGAATTGGGGTATACTGGCCAGAAAAATAAAAACAAATAACGAACCAAATAAAAATCCCAAACAGAGAAATATCATTGAACAGATTTTGAAAAGGAAACAGGGCTTGACAGGCCACACATTTCAGACAAACCATAGAACCACCAAGAATGGTGTGTGGTTGGAACCTGCCAAGGGAATTAAAGGTAGGAAGAACAGGAGAAATATGAGACATGGAAAAGAATGGTTTTGAAGTTTCGAGCTTGAACAGAGAGAAAAAAAAATTTTATTTCTCTACGCAGATGGCACCCAATAGGATTCACAGGAAAAGTCTTTTGTGTTAGCCCTATTCTCTAACAAGGGTGATAATGTTATGTAGTCCAACACATGTTGCAAAATGAATCAAACAATCCAAGTGATATGCTTATTATAGATCATATGTTCAGTGCAACAAACAGTTCATACCTAGTCTCTCCCCTGAATACAACCTGGGCAAGTTTCCCAAAGTGAATTCTATAAGGTAATGGTTTTTTTTATTAAAACTATTTTGTGATGCTTGATATTTATGGATTTTAAAATAACACAAAAAAATGTACTTACTGGTTTCTCCCTCAAATGGTCGAACAATAACACCAATCTTGGGCTCTCCTTCTACTGCTACACACACCATTGTCGTCACATACTGTGTAAGACTTTCTGGAATGATTATAAAAAGTAACTGATATCATAAGGGGTGGCAAACATACATCTCTCAACATTCTTTGCGCCACAATCATCCATTCCGCAGAACTCATTTAGTTTATTTCTCATGATGATAGCAGGCAGATTAAGAAGATTCAGTGCTGTCAAAATGAACTGCTATCCTTAAACATAGTAATATGTCTAAAAATGAACAACATTTGATCATTTGCTGCAGATCTACTTCATATAAGTAATCTATTCAAACTCAAGCAGAATTTGTACTGCAGTGAACATTACATTCAAGGCAAGTATGTTTATACTCTATTTACAATTTGATTGTAAGAATATCTGTTATGATTTGATTGTAAGAATATATTATATCATTATCAGCTCTTGTAACACTAAGCCTCCAGCATGGCATGAGCATCTGCTAATATCAGTCCCTATATGACGTGTTATTGTCTTGCCAGGTTTCCTCTCTCACTGAGTGCTTTGATACCAACCAAGTGGTTTATTCCATTAATCGTTTTTGGGGTTGGCAGGATATGGTGAGTAAAATTACCTTCACATTACTTACAGATAGTTACAGTAAGTTGTGCTCTCATCCTAGAAAGGTTAAGTGATCTGCAATCAACTTTCTGGTAGCATAGAGGATTAACAAAACTCAAAATGTAATAACAGCAAAGGCAAAGAGATATTGCTACACTTACCAGTATACTCCTGTGTGGCATCTAAAGGATCGATCCAGATGGCTATCTTACTCACAGGAATAAGCTGGTCACTCTTAATGACATCTTCTACCTCTGCTAATTTAACATCTACTGCTGGAATCTTGTTCAAATCAACAGGCTTGTTGTCATGCTCTTCAGAAACAACCTGCACAAAAGTGCAAAAGATAACTAATGTATGGGTGGTGGAAATAGATGATCAAGGAGTGAGTGTCCTAGACTACTAGGAAAGGCTGAGTTGAAATAACCACTTGACAGGATCTTCAAAACTGTCAGTGTGGGTACAGCATTTAATTCCAAATGAAATGAAAACAATATAGTGACTCATGATGATAGCAGGCAGATTAACACTAGCAGTAGAACTGGTTGTTTAAGTGTTTCCTCAGATTTTCATACGGCAGAAATCGAAAGGCTACATCACTGATGTTTAAATAAAACCTAACATCTTTTCATATCCTTCAGCCCCTGAAATATTTAGTATTTGTGCTAAATCTAGCATCTGGATCACCAATTTACAGTGGCAGATAAAAGATGCCAGCTTGGACAGTGGTAACTGTTACAATTTTGTTTCTCTGTTGTGTGTACTTAACTTTGATATGGCATCTTTTGTGTTCCGAAGAATGGTTGTATAAGTATTTTGTTTAACTTCACTGCTGTTACAGTTAGAGTTTTCTTTAGAAACGCTGAGCTTTGATCCCACTGGCGTCAGGCCACATGATAGATCTAGTTCTACATACAACAGAAAATTCATTAGGATTGGCCGTGAAAGAAATTGTGATCCCAACAACATGGTGATCCTAAAACCATTCAACTGACAAAATCTTAAAGTTAAGAACATCAGCTGTTTAAAATGAAATTCAGGAGGATTTCTGAATGGGACTCAACAGACTCAACCTCTTGCTCCTGTACAACGGGACATTAGGGCTAGGGTTAACTTAAGGATCCAGGTCAGGGTCAGCTTTGGGTTGTAATGGTAAGCTTAAGCCCTGGTTAGGGGTGTGAAAGACTCCTGAGGAATTCTATCTCAGGGTTCGATCTCCACTCAGTCACTGCTGACTGTGAAGCGTGTTTGGAAATCTTTCCTGAAAATACTGAAATTCGAAATAAATGCAATTTTCTGATTGGATTTGGACACCATTTAAGTTGAGTTGGGCATTTTGCTACTGATTTCGGCTTTCTCTAACAACAGCACCGATTTAATAGAAATATCGATCTAGTCCATGATCTGTCTATGACTAAATGAACTGTATCATTATCGTTGCGGTGCTGTCCTTCGACATAGCCCTGATTTCATGTTTTCAAAAATGTTCTACCATGAATTGTTAGAGTCACAATATTCAACCACTCAATGCCAACAGCCAGATTTAGACTTAGACTAGTCTAGTCTAGATAGATATTTCGACTAAATCGGTGCTGTTGTTAGAGAAAGCCATGAGTCAAAGTCTGCCTTCACTGGTGTCAGACAAACAAGGACTAAAGAGTCAGGATAGCCTACCTTAATACCAGGGTACATCTTCGAGAATCCATAGAAAATAGCTCTATGAGATTCTATATCTCCACTTGTAAGCATCTCATCTGCACCCTCTTTTGTTTTTCCTTTGACCGATTCCTCCAAATGATGTTGCTCGTGAATCTCCTTCACTTTCATCCCTCCTCTCTGTGCAAGTTCTATACTGACTGCGAGGAGATCTTTCATGCTGACTCTCTGTTCTCTCCTGAAGAAATCTGGGAGCCCAAATAAATACAAAAGGGTCAAGATTAACCCGAAAACAAACACTAAAATCCCAATAGGGTTCAACCGAACGTTTACAGGAGCCATTCTTGGCAATGTTGGCAACTATGAGTAAAGTTGTATCTATGATACTTTTCGTACCAATAAATCTCTTGTTTCATTTAATAATTCTTTAAAATGATGATACGCTGATTTTATAAAATTTAAAAATTTCTAAATGGTCCCAGCTCAGTAACAATAAAAGTTAAATACAGTGTCGATCTGAGTTCGAGACTAAAGGTAAACAAAAGTGATGGTATATGCCGGTTTGGAAATAGGGTTCTCACTGGGATATTTTGACTAAGTATGCGTATGTAAACAAATTTTAATGATCAAGCTTTCTCAGAATGGTTGACATTTAGGGTAAATACGTTAAGGAACAAATAATAAGAATATAGACACTATCTAGTTAAAATATAAGGTTCAAATAGTCTCCTAATAAGAGACTTGTTGTAGACATGTAAACTTGTCCTCTACTGCACAGTAGCCAAGACATAGTAGTAGTGATGATAGTAGAATTAACAGTGTGCTATGAGGTCTTCTTCGTCACACATGGCTAAAAGTGTAATGAGATGACCTGCACTCACCAGGCCAGTTCACCTCTGTCGTGCTTAATGTCGTGGACTATTCTTGGAAATTGTATAGTTTTAGTACGATAATTACATGTCAATTACATGTCATTTCATAACTGTCCAGTCCTTGGTGTCTTAAAAGTATATGACAAATGAAAGTAGAAAATGATATTAACCTACATTCAATGCCGATTCTTATACACTCGAACCACATTTGACTAATACAATGACATATAAATAGTAGCAGGGCATAGCATATCAGTGATGAATTGTCAGCTGATCGAAAAAAAAAAATCAGTAGCCCACTACCCTACCGAGGACCTGGCATAGTAAAAATCCAAGATGACTTCCATGGAAGTAAGTTACTTCAGGGGCGACGTAAATTTCTCTTGAAAATATTGGTTCACAGCATATTTCGCACCGTAGACCTTTCTGTGATCATGGAATGTAATAGCGACACAGTCGTCTGACATATCAGAACTTCACCAGTTCACCGAAGTGAACGGGGTAGACTAGTTAGGAGATCCACTCAATCTACTGCAACTGCAGTAGTTCTGCTGTATGACTATCTGCGCACGGGCAATTTCTCCGTTACTAATCCAGATTTAAAACTAATAAACAAAATGCTGTCCCAATGTAAGAAAACGGTCAAATAATTTATTCTGAGTCCATCTTCAAAATTCAGATTCAGTAGATTCTGACTTGATCTGAGAGACCAATAAAATCGTGAAGCTTAAATGTTCACAACCGCAGTCCCTGACACTGGTCATAGAATGGTGAAGGAAGTGGAAGGATTTTTGAGTGCCTCCCATAGTCAATACAAGAAAAAAGTGATTCAGAGGATATTGAACCCAGGTTCTCTTATGTGGTAATCCTCCTTAGATCCTAGACTAGTATCTCATGAGCCAGTGCTGACACACAGTTTGCACAATTACTATTGCTTAGGAGACAATTTTGGTCATGCCTTTCATAGCCCCAGATAGCAAGTGAAATGAATTAGTCTAGTTCATATTGTGGATACTGTTAATAACAAATTGGGAGCTAGACATCCAAGATTAAATAAACCGTGTTAAAACAAGATAAGAGAATAACTGTGCAATGCTCTTTGGGGATGTAGATCTGTGCTTTTAGTTTATAATGCAAAGTGATGAAACTAGGCTTAGCCTGTTAGTACTGTTACAAATGGTGGCCGGTTCCATTTTACCCCAGTTCAACATCTTTAATCTTTAAAACAAGTGTTCTAGACTAGATAAATGAATTTCAGTTTTTTATTCATCAGAATTCTTAGATAAGTTGCCATGATTAGAAGAAAGAAATCATTAGTGTTGTTTATTGTTTTTAAAGTATGTGGCACATTTGGAAGTTTTCCCAATTTAATATAACTAAATTTGGTTATTTATATGTCAACAATAATGAAAATTCACATACCACATGAATTCCACAAGGGTTAAAGAATGGAATTCACAATTTGATCAGCTGACTGATGATACTTTATTTTTGAGTGCAAGACGGAAACTCTTTTCGCTACACTGCTTGAGCTGTCTGTTTCTTCTGATTACAGTCATGTTTTGTTTTTTGCTCCTGGGAGTAAGTTCAGAATTCTGTTCAGTCAGATAAAATGCATAATTTTGTTTACCTTGGAGCAAGTGTCAGGTACTGGTCTTCATATTGAAGTGGGTGGGTCAGAATGATGCAACACTAGTTCATCATGTATGTTATATCACAGAATTATTGTTGACTGTTCTAGGAGATTGCAGGTCTACAGATTCTTTGGTGTATGTGCCCATTCAATGTTGATTGTTTCATTCTCAAGTATACTCATGTAGGTCCCGGACATTAGAAACAGCGCTGATAGTGCAAGCAGAAAAGAAACTGAAATTGTGTCTTGTTTTCACTTGGGGATCAACTGTCCATCAAAAAAAAAATGAAATGAAGAACTAACACTCATGAAGTTACTTTTGCTACAGATTACTCTGTAAGCTAAGATACTGCACTCTTCACTACACTTGGGTTAAGTATCTCACTGCTCCATGCGTTACTTGAAAATGTACTCTGTTTCATAATGTAACATATTACCATCTTACATGACCCAAGCCTGGGTATGGAAGAGCTGTGTTTAATATGGAAGTCTTTCAGGCAGGAAGATTCATAGTAAAGGGATAATGAAAAGCTGCCTATCATCTCTGTTTTGAGTTTCCACATGCTAAGCTCTTGTTACACACTGATCTGGGCCCATAAGCATAATATTTTGGGGTTATTTTCCTAGAACAGCAAGAATAGAAACAACTAGAAATTACTTCCTGCTTTTCAGAAAAAGACATTGTTATTGCAGCATAACAGTTTTCAGTTTTGGAAGGCACTGAATTATAATTATAAAGAGAATGCTCTGGGGTGGCACATAATTTTATCTGAAAAGGTGAAAGACAAGCGGCTGAGGATCTCTTGAATTGTTATTAGGAGGAGTTGAGAACCCAGTCATGTACAAGTGATGTCATTGTTTGCACAGAGCTGTGTTACTTTTTCAGAAACGGCTCCAGAAGGAGCTGCAGGCAATGACAAAAGATCCTCCAGCAGGTGTCAGTGTGAACACAAACAACCTGAGTTCCAGTCTGTCAGAGTGAGTATTAGTATCATGCAGGGTTCTCTCCAGGTCATATATATGAGTTCAGGGAGATGTTCTTTTTTTTTCCATAAATTTTAAAGAAAATGTCACTTTTTTTACTTTAGGAGGATTTTTAGGTTTTTCTCAAACAATGCAAACTTTAGAGTTTGGGAGAGAATGGGGAGGAGGTTTCGAAAATTCATGAGCAAATCATACAGTCATGCAGTTTTGGAGAAAACATTGTCAGCTATACAGTGAAAGTCAACATATGAACAGCATTATGTCTGAGAGGTTGTTGATTAGTGTAGTGAGTGCTGGGTTTATTAAAGGGATCCATTACTCCTCCAGTGTAGATTGTAGTGCATTACTTTGTTACACTGTGTATGCACTACTGTTTTACACAAATTCAGTACATTTTTCTTGCAGAATTTCGCACCACTGTTATGTGGGTATATGATTAAAATACAATAGAATTCTATAGCACACCATTCCCCAGACAAAATATCGAAATCACAGTTGTTTGTGAATGGGAGAGTACTGTCTGGACTTTAGTATGCTGCTGTAATAAGGAGGTAATTTTGTTATAATGACCATATCTGTGTACTTTGGCTTTCTGTTCATGGAATAATTACACTTTCTGCTTTCCTATGGCAGATGGGTGGTTGACATAGAGGGAGCTCCAGGTACTTTGTATGAAGGAGAAAGATTCCAGCTTGGCTTCAAATTTACACCCAGATACCCATTTGATTCACCACAGGTTTGTCATGAATGGTCTCTTTTTTTAAAGTGGTATCATAGAAAAATTTTAAAACAGTTGCAAAGTAGAATATTAATAAAAGTGAAAAAAAAAGTATTGGGTATTTTTATTATTTGGTTTGTTTTGTTTTGATGAAGCCATGTGTATTGAATTTATTTGAGTAATGAGATGTCTCAAGCACAGCTACACTGAGCAGCAAGACACCATGGTGGCAAAATTTTGGTAAAGTCCAAAGTATTTATTACAGTAATAATAAAGATGCCAATGTTTTTTCCACAGTTAGCAATGTAAGCTTTTGCACCCCCCCACTTAATTATCTAGATATCTCATGCCCTAATACTTACCTTATAGGCCTACATTATTTAATTCTTCTTCCAAATTTTGACTCCGAGAAATATGCCCCAAGACAAACTAGATTTTGAGACCTTTGCCAGCAAATTTGACTATCAAAGATTTTAGACCTTTTCACAGAGTGAATAGCAGAACTGTATGTACCTAGCAACAATCACATAGTTAACACTTGAGTGACACCTCC
>JAWQUT010000035.1:981611-1000687 GCA_033807755.1 Ellobium chinense
CAATCCTCTCCTCTTCCCTACTGTGTGCAATCTTTTAACTTCTCTGTTGTTTTTTTTTTTGTTGGCAATGTTTTCACAAGCTTTGTCAGTGTTTCTTTTTCCTCTCCAAGTCTCTTTTCATCACATTTTTTTTTGTCTGTGCCCCGCAGCCAAGTGGTAGCCTAAAGCGGACATGAAGTCCTGACTTGCTTTAATTCCTTTGTTGAACTCGCCCACTCCCATACTGATAGACACTTCTTTGAAGGCGGTCGTCTGCCGACAGGCGCTCATAGATATTTTTATTGTGAGATGCAACAAAGGGACTAATGAAAGCGCTTATGCTTTTCTCATGGCCAGGTGAAGTTTTTCCATGTCCCTGTGCTTTTTTTTTTGTTTTGTAAAAGCACCAGAATCAGGGCCATCTCGGCAGTCTTCGTGCATTGGGTTAGAATTAGTTGAAAAGCAGTGCTTGAATACAACCCAGATGGCCTTTTTCATGTCTGGAACAGTTGAATGTGAGCGAATTGCCCTCGTGTAATATATTTTGAGCTTTGCAATTTTGACTTGAGTTAATTTATCCTTCCCGTGGCCAACAAGTGTCACTTTCACCGTTTTTTTAAAAAAATATTTTTTGCCCTTTGCAGTCTTTCTAAGAGCTGTGCCAAGACGTTTAGTCTAGATACGGGAGTCTCGCACTCTCTTTTTTTTTTTTTTTTTCCAACTACAAGTCCATCAAACAGATTAGCGACATGAAAATTTTTTTATCGTATTGCTGTCTTCGTCGCAGATGACAGTCCGGTGGGCCTAGCGAAAGCCATGTTGCACAGATCACTGCCATATTACGACAGCCACAGCTTGGCTCCATGCTGCCGCTGGATCCATTGTGGTTCTGCTCACAGGCTGGCTGATGTGACACGTATTTTGTTTATTTATTTTATAAGTACAATTTTGCGAACTTTTGTTTGTCACCTTTCAGTTTACTGCCAATAGTGGCACAGGTGTGGCAGTATTTTGAAAGATACTGGTACCGGTAATCAACAACCAGGCCAGTCCTGTTTTCATTTTAGCGGATTAGTTGGGCTGTACTGTAAAATGAGTGAGTTGGACTCTTAATAGGTGCCTGAAACCGTAGTTTCCAAAATCTCTTGCTCGGCAGCAGGGCGTTACGCCGACCTCTCGGTCTCCTTCCGTCTCCCTCGGGAAAGCATAAAACATTACATTATAGTCCCCGATATCCTCTTCCGCCCTGCCCACTGCATTCATCGTCACTGGGTTAGCAGAATGGCATATCTCATAATTTTTCACAGTTTGGAGATAATAAGAAAAAAGTGATTTATTTCCATATTGTTGCTTCAATTACACCGAAAACGTGTAGGGCACTTAAATGTTAAGGGACGCTAAAGCACTGCTCGTATAAATTGCGCAACATTAAAATTATGGGATGTATATGAGATGTGCCTTTTTGTGACAGTGCCTTTTTGAGATATGTCGTTTTGAAACTGGGCTCATTATGAGTTGTGCCTTTTTGGTTTTGTTCTAAAATCAGTTGTGCCATTTTGCAGTTGGTCACAACATGAGTTATGCCAAAATTTGCTCAGTTACTTTGAGATCTGCTATTCTGCAACTTGTTTTTAATTAAGAGTATTAGCCATCCTCTGAGAGATGAGTGGAGATTTAGGAATGAATAAATTTTAATAATGGCCTTCAACTTATGGGACAGTGTGGCACATTGGTACATCATACATTATTGTAGTCAAACAGCACCAAGAAGAGAGAAGTATGACAATCCATAGTAATATGAAGTATCGATTTCTAGCGAGACGAATACAAGAACGGTTATTGTTGAAACTTGACAAGTATTGAGATGTGCCAAAATGATATTGGTATGGCAATGATATGCTATTTTGCATCACTCATTTTGGCATATCTCTGAGATGTGCCAGAATGACTGTAGAACCAGAATGGCATAACTCATGGGCTGAGATGTGCCATATCTGTTTTTTTTTTAAAAATAAAATGAAAATGGATCAGCGCATTTAATTTTCTTCTTGACCATAAGATGGGCAATGTTCTTATGAATACGTTGATATGCTAGAGTCATAATGGCATATCTCTGAGATATCTCAGAGCTATGCCATTCTGCTAGCGCAGTGACGCTATGTTGTTGTTGTTGTTGGTTTTTGTTTTTTTTTTGTATGATGTTATATCTCCTTCTTCTCCCCATGAGTGCGCGTACTTTACGAATGAGCTTTCTTTCGGTCATCGTCAAATTAATTGCCGGTAGACATCCATCACTTGGATAAGAAACTGTATTCGGTTAAATAACATAAAATACAGGTCTGTGCAGCAGGTCTACTAAAAATATGACAAACCTGGTTGTTGTTATTTCGTTTGAAGTTTGAGGGAACTGGGAAAGATTTGGCCTTGACCTGTTCATTATTAGGAAATGTGATCTCGCATAATTTTTGGATGTTTTCAAGGTATCGAATCGATTACTCCTCACTGTGAGTGGATACAGATCAGATCTTTTTTTACAAACTAAGTCAAGCCTACAACAAGCAGTCACTTTTTATTCTCTTATATAATTGATTGAGCATTAACATAGCATTGTGAATACCACACAGTAACAGTTAACCTAAAAGATACACCATAGCCCAACTACCAATCAATCTTTTTCTTCAGATAAAACTTCAGAGCTGACGTGGACCATATTCCGTGTTTGCAGACTTAATGACTGAATGCAGAAATACAAAACAATGTCCCGGAATATGACCTTATTTTAATTATGTGGTTACTGACATGGCTGTAATCTTCTGATGGCTAGACTTCACCCAGCATCTAACAGTTAGTCGCCGTATGAGTCTCATATGGTCGGGGCCACACTTCATACGCACTGTACTGCTGCGGCGTGCCCAAGAGAAATTTCATGTCACACTGAAGACTAGCCGAATGAAGTGAAACAGATCCAGACATATGCAGATCATTTATTTGCCCTGAAAGTGAGCAGTGGACGTGGACTGTCTCCTACATTCAAATCAACACTACACAAGTGGCAGGACGAAATTCCAGATACGAGGTCCTAAACAGAGCAGGCCTATGCACCGTCCACACTATGTTAATGAAGCACTAACTGAAATGGTCAGGCCACCTTGTGGGCATGTTAGATGAGCGCATTCCCAAGCAGCTGTTCTATGGGGAACTTCTAAGTGGAAAACGCTACCAAAATGGCTAGTGCAAGAGCTTCAAGGACACCCTCAAGGCCTCACAGAAAGCTTTTCAGATCAACCCAGACACATGGGAACACTTGGCGCAGGAACACACTTCATGGCGCAGCCATATCGCCAATGGCGCAGCAGTGGCGGAACAATCACGCATTGCAGAAGCGGAAAGAAAGCGTCTCCAAAGCAAAGAAAGAGCATCTGTTCCCCCATCTGCATCATCCACCCATATTTGTCCCATATGTGGCAGAGATTTCAGTGCACGCATTGGACTGATCAGCCACTTCCGCACTCACAAGAACCCCCAACTGTAAAAAAGAAGTTTGTGTCCTCTTCGCTCGCGATGGATGGACGAACAACAACACAGAGGTCTATTTTCTTCATTTTAATGCCGCAGGCTGTCTTTTTTTTTTTTGCCCCTAAAACTCCGCCGTAAAAAGAAAAATAAACAAATCTTGATAGTCTATATTTAGAAAATAATGTTTTGTTGTGCCATTGTGTCATCGATGATAGTCTATATTTAGAAAATAATGTTTTGTTGTGCCAGTGTGTCATCGAGCTAGGGGTGTATTCTGTAGATTCCATAACTTCCATTCAGTCTATACAGTGTGTGTATGAATAGGTCGTTTTCGTGCCTTGTGCATGGTTGGATGACTGTGATAATCCGGAGTTGTTGATGTGGATGTGAGTGAGGCAATGAGCATTAATCTTCAACAATGCACTTTATAAGTGGGTAAACTTTTTTTTTTTTTGTGATGGCCTCAAACTGCATGATTTTCTTCAACTTTGTTTGTTTATAAATTTCCGGGAGGAACATCCCCCCGGCCCCTTGGATAGTACTGCCGCTTTCGATGGTCCGCATTTAGCTCCTCTCTGACCCCTCCATTCCTTCCAGCGAAAACTTTCCTAGACCTAGATTCCATTCCGGCTGCAAAAAAAAAAAAAAAATTAGGACTGAAACAGTTGGCATTCAAATGCTCCGACACATCAGACCAGTGTACGCAGTGAGATCTCGCAGTGGGAGGTCGTTAACGGTATATTATATGTTGTGAACAATCTTCCGAGTCTACAAGCTTCAAGCTACACTTATCTATCTCATGTTATTCTTGGTCACTCCTGGTCGAGATTGAGCTTCATCCTTATAAGTTATATTGAGGAAAGTGTAGTCTACATTTGTAAGAAACTAAGTACACACAGTGTTACACTCGCGTCACAACGGAAGCAAGCAAGACCGTCACGCCTGGGTAAAACAAAAAAAAACCAACCCTTGGGTGGGGGTGGGGGATGCGGTTGAATATAGGTAACGTTACCAACTTTGCGGACCAATGCACGAATAGTTAGTCTGGTCGTGACCAGTAACCTCACCTTTCAGCCCGGTGTGCTGCTGGGATCTGGTACTGGTATGTTACGTCAAGTAAATTGATAAATCTTAACAATGAGTATAACTTTTATGCGTCCCAGGAGACGTAAAAACATATAGTCGATATTAAGTGTACTTTCATTGGGACTGGTCCAGACCAGAATCTGTATTATATTAATAATAATAGTTTTTTGTTGTTTTTTTTAATGAACAAACGTGAAATTATGCAGTACTGAAAGGGTGACTGGATGCGCAGTGCACTGTACAATTCTGAAAATGAAAAGTGAGAAATGTTGGGTGAGTAGATGAGATTATCTGAGATTATGCTGTTGTTATTGTTGCTCGAATTCAGTGGCGGCTCGTCACTAAGTACAACCCGTGCAGTATCGGATAGAAATTAGCTAAGCATATATACAAACTGATTGCCAACAAACTATGGCGGCCAAGCCAGGCCCAGACACCTTTGTGCGTTGTTGTATCCATGAGCATTGCTTTCCTACTTTTGCAGCACTTTCTACTATGCCCTTAATAGTCATTTGCGTCCTTTTCAGTCTGCTCGTAAGGCATCTGAGAAAGAGACCGCATTATCTTTCATTTTGTGCAACCGCGGGTTTTGCTTCGAAACGCTAACCTAACCCTACGTGACGTCTGACAAATAAAGACCGTAGTCCGCAAAGGCTGTAACTCTGCAATATTGAGGGTTTTCTGTAGTGTTTGGACTATCAGCCTCATGTCGCAAAAAAAAAAAAAACCAACAAAAAAATAACACAAAAGAAACAACAGGGAACCCCTTCGCAGAAAAGATTCTTACTCAAAAAGAGGAAAAAAAGAAGAAATCAGGATTGAGGGTAACCTATGTTTCTTTCCGATTATTGGTCAACTTTTACATTTTTTGCAAGTTGCTCCGTTGACACAGCCTTTGGATACAAAACAGTGTGCACAATTATAGTATAGGAGCGCTGAATCTGTGAAGCAGTGTATATATGTTTTCAAATTATTGGCGAAGGAAACTTGACCAGCTAACGCTTAAGAACGTCGTTTTGCCCAGTCTTAAACGGCTCATAGCTAAATGGAATAGAATGAGGGTAAATTAAAAATTTTACAAAACATTTTGGATTAATTAAACTGTATGACGTGAGCAGTCGGGAAATGTGTTGGGGTCACACGTGAATATTAGAGAACATATTCAGGCAGTTGGTATTTAAGGATGTCCTGCATGAAATGATGTATACTTAGATGTTGCTTAACGTTTCGAAAGCACGATGAAAGTTTATTTGCACACCAATGGCGGTGGGTAGAAAATCCATATTGCAAGAGACGTTAACCGAGTGCAATACGGCATTTCCTGCCTACAATCAGTGATATGCAAATACATTTTCATTTTGCATTCAAGATACGAAGCACCATTTGTGGACAAAGAAACAGATACAAAAAACACAGAGAGTTATCTAGGCAAAAGTATGCAGAGCTGCAGAGACAGAGGAACATAAAAACAAAGGAAAAAAAAACCTGTAATGGCGCTGTACGAAATTGAACGATCCCATGCAAATCAGAACAAGTATTGTAAATGATGCCTAGTGGAAAGGCATATTATATTCTTCTCATCTGTATTATTACTGGGGAGTGGGGAGGAATGTAAGTCCGGTCTGATAATAGTTTAGCTGCTAGAGTATTTAGGAAAGTATGCCAAGAGGGATGTTACAAAATTACTATGAAAGATACTTTTATGAGAAGACAAGCCGAAAAAAAAAAAATCTAACATGAAAAAATTTCCGGGTATCGAATCCAGCTGGGTCTCTTAAGCTTGCAAGTCTAAAAGTGCTGCCACTTGACCACAAGGACACCAGCCGCACAGGAATTTAATCCCCAAATACCCACTGCACTGCCTGAATACCCATTCTTCACGAGCGAACGCAGTTTTTTCACTCACCACGATCTTAACACAGTTCCCAACTGCACACATGAAGTAAAGAGCTTAAAACAAGCAACATAAGCAAGATTTTTCACCACCTCAATAACCGGTCTTGCGCTTATATTTAATAATAACTATTATATAAAATGGGAACTGGTTCAACGCATCCTTTGCTTTACAGAATTGTTCTTCGCTCAGCACGTTCCCGTGAAAGATGGCAAGTGAACCATCTCATAATGACTGCAAGTTATACTGGGGCAACAGATGGGATGAGGGCCACACAGACTATCATAAGACAGAAGTTCATCCGTAAGTCCAAACTTTTCTCCTGATAAATTATTTAAATCCATTATTATTCAATGAAATACAAATAAACAAACACAGAGTAAAAATTCATTGAACATAGGTATATTCATGCAAAAAGTTGTTTAATGTTAACTATGATAAAATCATTGGGTTTTTCTATTTGGTATTTAGTGAGGAAATATAGATTGCCGAGAATGGGCAGTGAAAACGGTTTTCATTTTCAGTTGACTTTAACTGTTGAGTGTGCTCTTCACGGTTTATCTACATTTTAGTACGCAAAAAAAAAAAAAAATCAATCCTCAAAACTGCCTAAGTTTTGAACATGCCACTCGGTTTGTTCTATAGTCTGTAAAGGTTGCAAGAGTCAAATTGTAAAACCCACTTTGAACCATTTAATAAAATGTTCTCGAACCACAGGAACGTTCCGAGATGACGAAGGCTAGTTCACAGGTCTGGTGCTACCACGGTGCTCAAATTGTTTACAATGGAGGTCTTCATTTAGATTTTTCACAATTTTAACAAAGGGGTTAAAAATTTGGCCTTTTTTTGCAGATCGCACGAATGAAATCCGCTGGAGCCATGGTGAAACACTGCCTGCAACAATTATTTGTTTACAAAGTAAAGACGAAATTTCACCACTACTGCGGTGTAGTTTCATGTTATACGATTATTTCTACACAATCAGTCCAAAGGACAGATTTTATGCTTTGCTTTGACTCTGATAGTCTATTTTTTTTAAAAACCAATTAGGCTTCTGCAACCTTAAGGAGCAGAGGTAGATATTTGCCTCACAACCTAAAAAATCCACAGTATTTGTTCAAAAACCTTAAACCAGGAACATTTTACTTTTGCCTGGCCATTTCTGAGAAAACACTGCAAATATGTTGGGGTCTTCTCTCCCCCCCCCCCCNTTTCTACGCCGCCATTATTCATGCTGCGTGATGTCATAAAGCGAGATGACTTGTGCAGACACGCATGCGCACATTGTGTGGACCAGTTATTTGCTACCCTGTTTCACTTTTTGACGTCATGCAGCACGAGTAATGGTGGTGCCCGAGGGGTGAAAATCCCGACATTCTTGCGGTGTTTTCTCAAAAGCTGTCAGGCAAAAGGAAAAAATATTTACTCTACGCGGTTTAAATTGTATGAAAAATATATAAGGTGGACTTCTTAGGCTGTTTTCAGTAGACTGAACAATTCAGTTTGGACAGCTTTTCCAGCTTGTAACTGAATATGTAGTTTTTCTCGGTGGTTGTAGTGCACGGAACTGTATATATATATATATAATACATATATATATATATTATACATTGCAATATCTCCCCAGCATTTTGAGTAAACACTTGTCCAAACTGACACCGGATGGCAAGCCAAATAAGATCTTCCTTCCTTTGTGTGGGAAGTCTGTGGACATGAAATGGTAGGCTCCGCATTGACTCACTGACTTTAGATTAGATATATGTTAGCAGTAATAAACTTTGGCCCATTCAGTTCAACAAAGGACTTCAGAAAGATAATATGACAGACCTGACCAGTGGTGGGACGTGATCCAATGTTTTCGTGACGCTGAAATGGCTGTTTTCCGCAGTCTTTAGGAGATGGGGACTGGCGATCCCGCCCAGGCGTTTTGTTTCATGATAACCTGTCGTCATGATCTTCCTGTCCCCACCCCGAATGGTGGGGTCTTAGCCCTACTAACCCTTAATGATGCACCGCCACTGAGACTGACTTTGATTTTCAAACTGCTGACCCTTGCCGAGATGTGTGGATGTGGAATTTTGGTTTTCTCAAACTGCAATGCTGCCTACAACTAATTCGTAATTCTCATCTTAATAATAAAAAAAAACCGACGGAAGTGATTAGACTTTCTGTAAGAATCGACAGAGTAACTGATTTTTCCCAAATTTATTTTGCTTCTGTATTTTGTAGAAACATATGAAGTTGTTTTGTAAAGGTCTTTCCGTCATTATCATTGTAACTTATTAATTAATATCTGAGATACGAAGACTGACCAATAATTGAATAATTTTTCTTTTTTATGCTCAGATCTGGTTGGGGAAAAGATTCCAGTTATTGAGTAATATGATATGATATGATATGATATGATATGATGTGATGTGATGTGATGTGATGTGATGTGATGTGATGTGATGTGATGATGTGATGTGATGTGATGTGATGTGATGTGATGTGATGTGATATATAATATGATGATATGATATGATGTGATGTGATATGATATGATATGATATGATATGATATGATATGATATGATATGATATGATATGATATGATNGTGATGTGATGTGATGTGATGTGATGTGATGTGATGTGATGTGATGTGATGTGATGTGAAATGGTATGGTATGGTATGGTATGGTATGGTATGGTATGGTATGGTATGGTATGGTATGGTATGATATGATATGATATGATATGATATGATATGATATGATATGATATACATCCTTTACTGATGAGGATGCAATCTCCTTTGCAATTCCTCAGCATCTGTAGAGTTCACTGTACAGTGTATCTTACCTCAACAATGGTGAATCTTAGTAACCAGAGACGCTCTCACTGATCTATCGCTGTCAGCTCTTGGCAGACCTAAAGTAGATCATACTTTAAAAGCAGACAATAAAAAATTATTGAATCTCGTAAAAAGAAACCATTTTCAGCGAGTTGAATCTGTTACTTTAGCCGGACCCCAACAATGCTGGTGTCATTTACTAGAGACACTCTTACAGACCTCGCGTTGTCAGCTCTTAATGGATTTTTCAGTATTAGATGAACTTGTACTTTATGCAATTTGGTCTTGCACGTGTGGCAGTGAAGATATAAAGTTTGGACTGCATAATCCTTTATTCAGTTTATAATGTACATTCACCATACATCTGAATCATTCCTAGAGTGATCAGGCCTGCTGGGGTAATGATAGTGTGAAGTCGCGTGAGCGGGCATTAGCATTAGCCTGGATACGAGACTTATAAACCGCATTATTATTATTATTATTCATTTGTCCTGCTGGCTTGCATTTCCAGTTCATATTGTTACACCATCTGACACGCTAGCTATCAGTTCTTATAAAACGCTTCAACAAGTAATATAATGTGAATCCCATCCTGTTGTATGTTGTTCGTGTATTTTCCCAGGCTGGCTGACCGAGGTTTCAGGGTGACAGGATTGGATTTCTTGCACAAAGCTTTAGAGCAGTTTTTCATCGATCATAACATTGAGTGGGTAGAAGCTGATGGAACTGGGGTGAATGGCAAGCTGCTGAAGGTGAGTTTAAAAAGAAGTATCTTCAAATGGGGCGCAACACGTTTATGACCAGTATTGTGCATGTCGAGTAAAAGGGTAGTTTGCTGGACTTACGAATAAAAACAGAGGAGGGGTTGCATAAGTCTTTGAAATACAGAAATTTTGAATTGAATTTTGAAGATATAAAAACACTTTAAAACACACAGGAAGAAAAAAGGAAAGAAACGAACACACTAACAACAAACGAACAAATGAAAGAACAAACAAACAAACAAACAGAGAAACAAACACACAAGCAAGCAAGCAAAGAAACAAACAAATACATCGAATAAAATTCTGATGTAATGCGAATTTCATTATAGATTTTTTTCGTCGATTTCCACCATTCAAACTCATTCTCTTTTCCAACCATTTAGTGATCGATAGGCACTGATATCTGTGAAATGAAACAGCCCATGTTAAGTCAATCACATTAGCATTTCACACTAATGAATGCACGCTTCAAATTATTTCTTTTTATGATATGTCCGAAAAAGTGCCTTTGGATTTTGCAAACTCTGAGGAAAATTCTCTGTTCCTTCTCAAGGTGTGACAATGATTTCATTCACTTAATTTGCTAAAGTTTATGTTTTCAATTGTACATGCTTTGTGTGTGTGTGTGTTTGTGTGTGTGTGTTTTTTTTTCTTTTTTGGCGGGGGAGGGGGGGGGGTTCCCCTCTGTTTTCAGTATGCATTGTTGCTGAACTTGCACTTTTGCCAAAACATTCAGTGACTTGCTTTGTCACTCTCTCACCTTGCATACCACCAGATTTCACTGCAGTTTCTCAGGGTTCAGGCACGTCCTTACCGGGCCTTGATGGTCTTTAAAAATATTAAGATCCTTAATAAGTGCGAAATTTTTGCAAAATTTATTCTGGATCCTTACATGGTCCTCTTTTTTTTTTACTCCAAAGAAAGGGTTCATAGGCTATGCTGCTATTAGGAATTGATAAGTGAAGGTCGCAAATTTTATAGACTGATTGAGATAAAGTAAAAAAATGAAAAAAAAAAGGTTCCGGCCCATCATGTCTAGTATAAGTGATTAGCGGTTTCATATTACTTTTTCATGCCGTGACAAGGTGATTAGTAGATTTGTTAAAAAGAGTCATTGAAAAGTCCTTAATTTTTAACATGGAATAGTGGCATGAACATTGGTTTCATCAGTAATAGATAATTTCATACACTTTTTCAGACCAAAGATGATAAAATCAAGCTATACTGTAGTGACATCCTGGACTTCACTACGTAAGTGCCGCAAAGCTACGACGTGGTACAAACTTTGTCCGTTGAGAATTTGCGCATTGACGATGGGACCTCTTACCCCCATAAGAATTACATTGAGAGTTTGTGCATTAACGGTGGGATCTCTTGCCATTTAAGATTTACATAAATGCATCGGTGCTAAATGTATCATTAGGAATGTACAACATGCAGAGTTAATATATTTCTTCCGATGATAAAAGGTCCCATCGTTAATGAGTAATTTCTCAAATTACTCTGCATGATGAACGCTACTAAGAAGGCATTTAGCACCGACGCACTAATGTAATTCTTGCGATGGTAAGAGATGCAAAGTATTCAAGAGATCCACTTAGTCTTGCTGCGAGCAGAAATAACATTCTTACTGAGGAACTCTTCAACACCTCTTACATCCCAGCAAATGCTATTGAATTTTATACTATTTAGTGTACAATTGCAGGGTAATCATAGGGTCTATAGTACTGTCTGTTGTGCATTGAAATGGTTTAGAAATAATTAGGTAATAATTTCATTCTTACCTCCACCCCATTTCCTAACGCCGCATATTGTGAAACGTCGTATGTATTAATGTATGCAATACAAAATCATGAAACACTTGTTTACAGTGGAACTTTAAAATTTGTCCTAAATATCTAACTGCGCACCGATTAAAAAGCACTGTAAGAGGACATGACCTATGTTTCATTAATCAATTTCACACCATGTCCATACTGGTGCCTTTTTTTTAAGCCATAAACATAGACTAACGTTTAGTTGATTCGGAAGGCCTATCTGAGACTGAGATGCTACACATGACATTCATTGTTTTGTGTACGAAGAGAAGAGACCGGTGTCAAGAAGGTGTAGATTTTTTTATTCCATATTGCCATGAGGATCTTGACATTCAAACATGTATATTAAGTCCTACAGCAGGTAATTCTAACAGCAAAGATAAAGACTCCAATATTCGACCAAATACCTGATTAAATTTGATGTAAGAATATATATTTTTATAATTCAGCTTAATATTCTTACATGTTTGAAAATCTAGCTTCTGATTTTTTTTTTTTCAGCATTCATTGCATGCTAGAGAAAATTAAAAATTAAAAAAAAGAAAGTAAGAGCATTGGCAGTTGACGAGAATATATTTTTTGTGCTCTTGGTTTTATCCAGTAGAGTTCAGTGCTACATCTGAACGAGATCTGAAGCCTGTTTGAAAAGAAAGTTTCCTTCCGACGGTTATATGAAATGGCTTGCAGCCACTTAATGAAAATGAGGAGGAAGTCGCCTTTTGGCTAAACGAAGTTACTTTCTTGTATCATACAAATTTACTGTATTATATATACTTTCATTAAGTGAAATACTTTCGACCCAATATTATTATGGACCGAGCTATAACTTAGTTGTCTGAAGTGACATTAAGATCATCCCATGCAAAGAAAAAAAATGAGAAAATCATCCTTGAAGAATAATTTTATACAATATAATTCATCAAATATAGACTACCTCATTAAATTTCATATTTATTCACAATCATTGATCATTGCTAATAAAATCAGTGTTTTCGTGCATAAAAGTGACTTTACTCTCATCATCGGGAATAGACAGACAAGAACTGCATCTTGTTCGGTCGCATGGGATCGCCGACCTGAGTTCTCAGGCACGCAGAGAAGTCACGCCATCTGCACTTCCTACCTTACCACCTGTCTACACATCTTTAACTGAGAGTTCGGTTTCACTTTAAAGGGTATGACAGGCTGAAGGCAACTCAGTGAAATCTGATCAGACTTGAGCACTGCGTTAGCCACCAGTACCACATTGTTGAGTAGCTCGAGACGGACATGGCTGAATCTGTAGAACAAAACAAATATTCATCGATATCAGAAGGCACACCGGAAGCTCTGGGGCTGGGTACAGCCATAACCTGGCAAAACTACGATGAGCTGTCAGTAACATGGTCTGGAAAAGGGTTATTGCCAAACACACTAAAATGCAATAGCATTCCCTTGGATGCATAAAGTGCTAAGAGCACCTCAGTCAATATGATTTTCATATTTGCTCGCTGCCAGGTTACGTGGATTGTTTGAGTATTTGACTTGGTGCTAAAACAGCCCAATGCCTGTGACCAAGTTATTTTAACTTGTAAATCAGGAGGCAAGTCTTAGTGTTCTCCGTGTAAATTCACTAAAATAGCCCCAACCCTATACAGGTTCCAGTATATGTATGTATATATAGACTATATGTATATGTATGATAATATGTGTGTACGTACGTGTACGCACGCGCACGCACGCGCACGCACGCGCGTGCGCGCACACATACACACACACACACACAATCGCACCTCCTTTTAATCGCGATTTTTCAAGGCTCTCAAGGAGTTGCAATTATGAGGAAAGTATTGTATCAAGATAAGCAGAATGTTGAAATAAGTGATACCAAAATAAATGGACGGACTAAAGGACCTACATGTAAAATAATACATCTGTATTTGATCTGTTGTTTTGCTCATTCTGCAGGGATGCAGACGGTGCATTTGACGCCATATGGGACAGGGGTGGTGTGTCAGTTGTAGACAGAGAGGATGTCTCAGGGTAAGATAATTAAATATGGGCAGTTTTACCTTCAAAGCACTTTATGGGGCGACGCAGCATCTCATTAGATTATTTCAGAAAATAATGTGAGATAATTATTAGCCCAGAAAAAAAAATAAAATGTCTTGATCACAATGACAATCATTTGACACAGAAGTTCACACATAAAATGACACTTTAACCAGCTCCATGAATTTACCCTTTGGTAATTCCTGCTAAGGGCCACGTCAGTTACTCAGATTTCTGAAAAGCTTTGACTTTACAAAGATTGGTTTTGGTTATTTCTAATAGAGGTTAATTTATTCTTTTATTCTTTAAATGTAAACAGAAACTGTTTGCTGCAAAGTCAGATGTTTCAGAAATTTACGTTGGAATTGCCCAATATTTGTGACAGTTAAGGTATCTCACAGATAACAGTGTGAAAGCAAGGGCTGTCGGACAGTAATGTCCAAATCTTCATGCCTCTCATTCTCATGGGCTAACAAGCCCTGTGTCATTAATGTCGTCTCAGGACCCTCACCTTATTAATCTGGCCCTAGTCTAGTGAAAACCTTTGGAAGCTTTAAAGCTCACTGGAAGCTTTTATGTTCTCTCTTGCTTGACTGTGCGAAAAACAATGTGCATCAGTATTGCCTCGTACATATATTATATATGAGTATTTGCTGTGGTTGCTGATCTGTATTCAAGCTTTGCAAACAAGCAGATACCACAAAGCTTTTTAAGCTGAATTGTACTCTTCTCTAAACATGTTCCACAGTAGACAGCAGTTTGATTTCTTTTCCAGATATGCCAAAGTCATAAAGAGTGTGCTCAGGCCGGGAGGTCGATTTCTAGTAGAAGTTTTTGAGTTTGATATTGCCACGATGATAGGTAAGTCAAAGTACCGTGACACTGGTGAATGTCAAGGTGAGGCAGGATGGACTTTACAAAATGATGAAAACTGTGCTCAGTTTCCCCAGGAAGATTAATAAAGCTTGCCTTGCCTTGCCTTGCCTTGCCTTGCCTTGCCTTGCCTTGTCAATCGCAATTCATGTCGGTTTTTAAATATTTTGGACTTAATTCCAAGATTCTGAATTTTAAAAAAAATAAATATTAGAGACAAAAAAAAATACGAAAGCAAACAACAACAACAACAACAACAACAACAACAACAACAACAACAAACAACAACAACAACAACAACAACAACAACAACAACAACAACAACAACAACAAGTCACCATTCAATCTCTCCCTCCTCTTACTTGTAATTACTTATAATACGTATTTATAGCAGTTTCATGTTTTTTTTGGGTGGATGTATCATATTCTGTGTACATGTTTGTGGTTTCAGGTATAGAGGGCCCCAGTGTGCCACCACCTTACCCAGTGTATGAAAAAGAAATGAAAGGCTGGTTTGGTAGGTTAACATTTTGGCTCAAGTCTTTTGTGGGAATGTGGGCAAACTTGGGAAAATAAACTTGTTTATAACTCTCGCAGGGCGAGGCGCCTCGGGTCCAGCCTCTCGCTGGCTGCGTGATCTTTGTTACGGATAATGGCCGTTGCACGTGTTGTCTGCCGGCCGATCAACTGATACCAGGCTGTCAGATTTGACCGCCGCATCACAAGGTTGGTACTGGCATGCGAATTTATTCTACCGTAGCACCCAGCGTAATGGAGAGAAGGTGAGATCTGGTTCTACCGTAGCAGCACAAGGGTTATTGAGATGGTATGAGGTTATACATAACATAAATAATAATAAGATGTGTTTCAGAAATTTCCAGATACAGTAAAGCCTGTCTTCCGCTTACCGGGCGATGAGCAGTTTCCTCCATTCTAGACTAATTTGCCTTGTTCACTGGTCGTTTTCTCAATAAAAAGAATCTTATTTCTTATTATGGGTGAAAAAGTACTTCTTCTCTCTTATCACCTAAGATGAGTAACATCCTTTCATTTCACCGGGTGGACACCAGTCAGTGAGTTATTTCACTGTAACGAGCGATCACACTGGCGCGCCTGTTTCTCGCAGCCAGCAAACCGGCGGGCCGGAAGTGCCGCAGGCGAGGGTGCGGAGGAGGGACAACACCAGGATCTGTCGAATGTGCCTTCCGAGATTAGTTACTCTTACGATGCTTACATGCTACAGTCAGTTGTCACCAGGGTAGTGACCACTGACGTGGCAACGTGACCAGGGGCGCGTTCAGAATATGTGAGTCTGGATCATGATAAGAGCGTTTACCGATCGTTGCTCGAAGCAAGTCTTATTCTGTCCTGCAACCTCGTTGAACTCATTTTAAAGGGACAGAGGTAGATATTTGTCTCATAGTCTAAAACTCCTTTTATTGTTAAAATACGGAAACTTTAAACCACATACATTTTCCTTTCTGCGAAAACACCATCTTATGCCGCCATTACTCCTGCTGCCTGTTGTCATAAAGCGAGATAGGCTAGCAGGCGATTGGTCCAGACAGAATGCATGTGCGTCTGTGCCAAGCGTCTGTTAGCTTTTAGACAATGAAGCGAATATCTATTCCTGTCCCTTGGAGATCATTTTTTTTGTGTACACTCATAATTATAAGAATCTACAAGGGCCACAAATTGATTTGTCGTGTTGAAAAGTTTCAGAATCGTATGTATGGAAATCGAGTTCAGAATGGGAAGTTTCCTTGCCGATATTTTGCAGTAACATCATATCTTTACAGATTAGTAGATTTTTATATAGAAATATCAAAGTCTGATAAGTACACAATAATAAATAATAGGCAGTGGAACCATTGCATAATACAGTTCCCTGCTCAGCACTCTTCCATTCAACAATCCCATGCAACTGCTTTGTTCCTTGAAAAAAAACAAAAGTCTGAATTTTACAAAACTTTTGATAGCATACGATAAAAGCTTGGTCTGAAGGTTAGTCTAGTTGTCGCTTCAGAGCTCCGCAGTATATTAGTATTACAGTGACATGATTTTGCAATCTTACTTGAAATTTGGAACACAGGACTTGATTTTTTTGTGTCTGTTTGTTTCTTTGTGAAAGACAAGGGATGGTTCTCCCCAAAGATTTATGATTGACAGGCGTAGTAAAGCCTGATATGTTAATGTTAATGATAATGGTTATGCATGTATATTTATTTTCTATTTCTTTTCAGAACCTGAATGCACGGTTGAGTCGGTGAATAGATATGTAATGGGATATAGGAACAAAGCCTTGGAGTGTGTTATTTACCTGATAGAGAAGAAACCATGACGCCACTGAAAAACTGAAATTGAAGTCTTACCTAAGTACTTGACAGACAAATAATGTTGCCAGGGAGATACTTGGCTAACAGGGCAGCAGGATTATTCAGTTGGATTATTTATATTCTATATATAGGCCTACAAGTAATCCATATTGTATCAGGAGCTGTCTGGTATTGTTCTACAGTATATAAACTAGAATACATCTACATTTTATACTGTGTTTATGACTTTTCGTATATGTGTACAAAATAGAAAATACCTTCTGTTATCCTTTGTATATGACAAAGTGCATTCGGTAATGGGCATTTCACAGACAGCAACTGCCGTTCAGGTTCAGTAAGTTTCTGGTAATTTCATTACTGGCAATTTACATCGCTATATAATTAATTAATACCCATTGAATCTTCCTCTCACCTGTTTTTATATGTAATTACTCACACAGGGAAAATAATTTTAGCTTGTTTGTTTGTTTGTTTGTTTGTTTGTTTGTTTGCTTGTTTGAGTTGAGATTTTACGACGTGTTAGCACGGTATACGCCTTTCTAGTAGCAAGATAGAATTTTCCTATCAGTTTTGCTGGAACAGCAGCCGCAAAGTCCATTCTCTCTGATTTAAGACCGTCATGTAATTTTGAACGAATGTTTAACATGCGCAAAACCGGGTTCAAGTGAATAAAATACACGTAGAAATAGCTTTCATGGAGTTAAAAGAAACAAATGTGAAACCACTGCATGAAAATCTAAATTTGTTTCAAGCGATTACCTTTTTTTTTTTTATGCTTTCGCCTGATTGTAGATATGATATAATATGTCAAACCACATTGGCCTGTAGCAACTGTGCACAATAAAAACGAGAAAAATAGGCCTACTTGTACGTGAGTTCATATTTTTGTTGTTTACTGGTGATGCTGACTGGGAGCTGAGAAATCTGTTTGACCAATAGCCGTGTCATATTTAAATGACTGAAATAAACATGTTATAATTAGTTAGCAAATTTTTGTGGAGATTTATTGAGGGTATCCGGGGTTGATGGATGGATGGACGGACAGATGGATGGGCAGACTTGTTTTCTCTTTCCTTCCTTTCTTTGTCCCTCATTTCTGAAAACAATCACCCTTTTCCCGCGTCATCTTCATCTCCTCTCCTTCACCACTCTCTCATTCTTTTCTTCTTATTATACAATTTCTTCTCACTGTCATCTCCATTCTGCATTTTGATTCTTTCCCTTTTCCCTGTTTCATCATTCTTCACCTTGTCTCATTTTCATCTTCAGAAAAACACCTCTGTCGTCTCCATCCTCCTTCCCTCCCCGTATCTTCTTTTTGAACTTTGCACTCTAAGTATTTTTTCATCGCCTGCCTCTTCCGACGATCTCTGTGTCTCATTTTCGCTCGTCTTGCCTCTTCTTTTCTTTCTCTAATCTTCGATCCCTCCACCGCTCCCTAGCCCCCCTCCCCCCACTTCTAATTTTCGTCTAATTGCTTTTATATAGCATCATGATTGCCCATTATGGCGTCCTATATGGAGGGCATTGTCCTTTATGGTTGTATCGATGGAAGTACCAAAAAAACCAAAGCACGAGAGGTTTCTCGCCTCCCTCAAGATCTGCATATCTGTTTAGCACTAGCAGATGGAACCGCCGATCAAAGGAAAAGCGTCTCAAGCTTGTGTGACAAGAAGTTAACCCAACCCCATATATCGGCACCTCTGACTGCGTGACTGGACGACCACACCGCCACGGCATGGAGAACTTAAACTTTAATGAAAAATCGATATCCTGAACAGTTAATCGTTTTCTCAAAAAAAAAAAAAAGAGTAGTCTATATGATATAGTCTATTAAATTCTGTGATCTGGCTGGTTATAAAGAGGGGGAGGGACGCACTTCAGTCAAGGCCATAACAACAGCATCTGCCTCTTCTCCGCACATCCATCGCCTTGAGCCCCCCCCCC
>JAWQUT010000035.1:1000696-1031371 GCA_033807755.1 Ellobium chinense
ATCATTCCTCCTCTCCCACCATGAGCCTTTTACAAAAACAGAGGTCCTCGCTCTATTTTGTTGATCTGGTTAATGTTCTGAACAATCCCGGTCAGGGCTTGGGGGCACACTCTCTAAATGCAGTCTGGTATCACAAGCTGGAATCCATGCTTCCCCTTGACCTGAGGCCTGAGACTCCTGCGTCCTGTGTAGAGCCTATTTTGTGCCTGTTTTGATGTGTATGTGTGTGTATGTGTGTGCGCGCGTGCGCGCGAATGTGTTTGTTTATTTATTTGTTTATGTAGGTGTGTGAACGTGCGTGTGTAGACAGGTCTGTCATTATCGGCCTTTTGTTTATGTAAGTCATACTTGTCTGACCTAAATTTCCTGTGAAGAATTATTTAAGTGTATCTTGTCTTATCTTTTTTTTTTCTTATTCTAAATGCTTTTAACTTTAACACATGACCAGTCATACATCTGAATCACACCCAGGGGTGGATCCAGGAATGTTGTTGGCGAGAGGATTGTAATTGCGCGTGCCTGGGACATCTTGAGAGCTAGGGGACATGCTATCTCGGAATTTTTTTTCAAAAGAATCAATTTGGGCTATTTTTCACTGAAATTAAGTGAAACATTTTATCATGATTTGTCTATTTTCAAGGTGGGTTTGCAAGAAAAAACAGACCTAAAAAACTCCTCACGATCTTCATTGTTTATAAAGGGGGCTGCGGGGGCGTGTTCCTCAGAGACATTAAAAAAAAAAAAAAGCAATTTTGTCGTTTCTAGCTGAAACTGAATAAGAACTTTTAAAGACGTTTTTAATTAACGGCATTTAAAATGAAAAAAATATACTCTACTAAAATCAGCCTAAGACAACAAATTCAACAACAATACATTCACATGTTAATGCATTCACCTGCCTATCTGTAATAACGGCAATGTGAATTAAGCAGCAGAACCGCTACCTTGACAATTTATCTGATATCGTAACATCTTACAGTAGAAAGAAAAAAAAATGGCCTCAGTGGTTATGCACCTCAGAATCACGTGAATCCATCCCTGAAACCTTTCTATCTGTGATGTTCGAGTAGCCCATTTTCTGTGAATTTATCTAAGATTTACACTTTGAATCCCAAGAGCAATTAAAACATGTCTGTCAAAGAATGTACAGTAAACGTCAAATCTTTTAAATTACTTTTAAGGCAAGATTTTTCTACAAGTTAACAAAAGTAATGTTCGAGCTGCTTTCTTCAAAGTTACCGGTAGGCCTACGTGTATGGTGGTGTGGTAAGAATATGATGTGTTCATTCCCACAATAATTTTTGTTCCTTTTTTGCTAGCCCAAAAATTAAGCGAGTAAATAAATAAATAATAAAATGTTGGTTACCGTCTTAGGAGATGCAATCTCTCACTCCAGCCATCTGTCTTTTGCGGGTGGGGGAGAACAGGGTTGGGAGTAGGGGTGGGAAAGGGGGGCGCGTAGCGCGGCGAACCGGAAGTTAAGCTGTTAAATTCGAAAGTAGCCTACTTTTTAATTAACCGTGGCTGTATAACCTCACTACGACTGACACGCTCTCTACGAACCTACTTACGTAACGTCAGACTAAAACTACTGTAAGCTACAGTCGACGTTGATAACAGCTCCGCAATAAATATAGATCTAGTCTAGTCTGGTCTAGGCAGTATAGGTGTGTCTGTCATCTCGACAGCATTCTAGTGACTGTCGAAAAGTTCTTGACTCAGCCAGACCTCTTCTGCAGTGTTCAAGGACTTCAGCTTCGTCGACTTGCTTAGAGCCAAGCCTTGTTTACACAGAAATTGGAATCGTTACACTGGCTGCGCTGGTACTGCGATATTGTAACGTAACAGGTCAAAGGTGGGCATTGGGCTTGAGACACTATTACCCATTCGAAGGAGCACCAAATAAGCTTTGAGAGTTAGATCTAAGCTCTGGTTAAACAAAGATGAAGATGCCACTGTTTTTTTCACTGTTGGCTATATTATTAGTTTTTACACCTCTCATTAACTTATCCTGGGGTGCCGTGTCAAAATACTTTCCAAACATGTTGTTTAGCTCTTCCTCCAAATTTTGACACAAAGAAAATGCCCTGAACCAGTTAACATTTGAGAACTTGGGCAGTGAAGCAGACAGCCTAATATTTTAGGCCTTTTCACTCAGTAAACAGGGTAACCTTACCCACCTAGCAACAACCACAAATTTAATACTTGAGTGACTAAACCTCACCTATTCTGAGTCTACACATGTATTTGCACCTATCTATCTAAGCCTTTGAAATTAAAATCCAACCCCTTCCTCCATTCCCTATGGCCAGTTTTCTGATTTTATAGGGACTTTTTAAAATTCCATATCAAAATGCCAGGTACTATTGGCATCTTCATATCTGAATTCACTATTTCAGCGTAAGTTAAGCACTGACTGAAAATCAACAAAATCACATGTTTTGTTGTTGTATTTTTAAGTTTGGTAAATTTTTCTCTTATGTAACTCTGCATGGTGAAAGGCCGCAGGATGGGAAAAGAATACCTTGTGAGGACATTAAACCTTGTAAGTTGTAGCATTATAATGGTAGCACTAGTTTTTGGCAACCAGACGTCATACTTGTGACTGAAAACCAAAGTAGACTAGTTTCTTAGCTTGTCTTCCATGAAAATTCAAAGATAAAAGAAAATGACAGACATGTCACAAACTGGCTTGTTAATGCAACTACCATGATTTGTGTGACTTTACTCTTGTGTGAGATTTAAAAGGAAGTTGAAAGGAAGTTGGATAGATGAAAACTAGATGATTGTCATAGTGTCATAATAAAGTTTTCTATGGAGCTAGATCTAAAGATTTTGGAGTTAGTTTGAGTAGCCATTGATCACTCTCTTTTTTGACAACATTTTAAAGGACAACCACAATCGCTTAATGAACATCTTTCTTTGACATGATTAGGCCTGTTTCATTGTAAAATAATTTCTGGCAGTTAAGAATTTGTCATTTCACACACTTTCAGTTTGCTGTACTAGACTATATGCTGCGAAATGGATCATGTTTATTCTCTCCAGGTCTTATAAGTTGGGGGAGATAACCCTCCCCTTCTGCTGTTATAAATTTGAAGGGGGATTTACACATTTTTAGAGGTATTTTAAAAATTTTTGTCAGCTAATGAAGACTTTGGGGTGCAGAACAGGATGTGGAAAAGAAAAGGGAAATTTGGGCACATTCATTGTATTTCTAGTTTTTAGGGTGGAATTTTGAAATTTACCTCTCCTGGTGCTATGATAGAATTATTCTTACCATCAGCTTGCTATGCTTGAATGCGGCAATAGAATCTCCTTGCCGAGCGCTAGGCATAACAGTCGAATTTTGCAGCCTCTTTGTACAATGGTCATTATTCGCAGCAATGGTTATGCAGCCAGTGGGAGTCTGGACTCAAGGTGCCCTGCGCTTCAAGAGTTAAGGGGTGAATCGCACAACTGTGTGGTCTGGAGAAAACACTGTGTTGACTTGCTGTCATGCTTTCCTGATTAGCATCACTTTGTATACTGGTAACGAATGATCTTTTTGCAGACTTGATGTAGCACTTACCACTGCCTCAGTAAAAGCTAAGGGACATTCTCTCTCCTCTTTCATTCACACAGAATCACTCTTCGATCAGCATACTGCCTGTGGAAGATGGCAAATGAACCATGTAAAGATGATCGTCTGGCCTGTTGGAATGACAGATGGGATGAGGGGCAAATTGGATTTCACAAGACAGAAGTTCACCAGTAATTTCAGGATATTTTTTTTGGTTTACATTAATGTCCTTCTTCTTCTTCCTCTGTCTATGAACTAGTGACTTCACCCTGCATCCTGAAGGTATAAAGTTGCCAATGATTTTTTCACTGTTGGCAATATAAGGTTTTACACCTCTCATTAACTTATCCAGGAGTCCCAAGCCAAAATACTTTCCACACATATAGTTTAGCTTTTCCTCCAAACTTTCACAAAGAAAATTGCCCCTAAATCAATTAGAGTTGTAGAACTTACGCAGTGAAGCAGGTTACCTACTATTTTAGGCCTTTTCACTCAGTAAACTGGGTAACCTTATCCACCTAGCAACAACCACAAAGTTTATGCCTGAGTGGCTAAACCTCACCTATTCTGAGTTTACAAACATATTTGCACCATGGCCACTTTTCTGATTTTATAGGAACTATTTAGAATTGCATTATATATTTTTTGGCATCTTCATACCTATGTGTAAAGCATGAAGCTTATTGTACATTTTCATGATTCAGTCACTGTCCTTTACTTAAAATTTGGCATGGTACAGTATGTTGGGATTAAAGAGAATTTTTTTTATATCTAAGCATTGTAATGTGGTAGGGTAGCCCAGAGAATGGCACAACTTCATTAAGTGATGATGCTGCTTCTCCCTGTTCATCTGCTTTCTGTGTTTGTATTACCAATCCAGGGAAGTTCTGAAACAGCCAGTCATTACTTGTTCAGCATTCTCTGACACAATCACTTAGTGGGTTTGCTCAGTGGATTTAAGACCTGGACACATATTTATTTTATATTATGTGTCTGTTACAGTAGTTCACTGAATGGTATTGCTTTGTTTCCCCAGTATGCTGAGTAAGCATGTGTCTAAACTGACACCAAATGGCAAGTCCAATAAGATCTTCCTCCCTTTGTGTGGGAAGTCCTTGGACATCAAATGGTGGGTAATTCACTTGCCTGTGTTTTTGTTTTTTTTTAAATTTCTTATTCACCTTTGTTCATTGGACAAACATGGGTTAGAGGCCCATCCTATGTCTGTCCTTACAATAATAATTGGAAAATTCATGTCTTAATACATGTATACTCATGTGCCTGGTAACTTTGAATACAGTTATCATTCTCAGGTACTGTTAAGAAGAGCTTCACAAAGGCAAGTCAGATAAACCTTGAAACTGTTCTTTTGTTTTGATTTGCTTGCTAGCAGGGGACCTTCAGAAATGTCTGGAAGTGGAAAGGTTTAAACAATTATGGTCGTTCCTTGAACTGTACACTCACTTGCAAGTCTCCTTTAAGGAAAGTGAATCTTATCATTATAAAACACCATTGGAACTGCCAATTTTTATTGTCCATGTATACCATCTAGTACAACCTAGGTAAGAGCAGTAAACCTGATAAACTTGTTGCTAAGATTGTTATAAGGAAAAGACAGAGACTCATGCTCTCAAAATTGATTGTGCTTTTACATTTAGTTGATAGATATGAATTTTTATAAAAGGTGATTCCTTCATTTCCATTTGTAATTTGTAAATGCCAGAATTCAGAGGTGAGTTGACAAACCAATTACTGGGATTTTGTGTCATATGTGTCAAGAAAATATTGTTGTAAAAACTTAATGTACAGTGTTACCTGAACCTCAAGCTTTGGATTTTGAAATGTTTTGTAGCCTAATGATAGACTTTAACGATTCTGTTATTTTGAAACAAGGTGTTGGATATTTGACTTGGCTAATGTACAATGTATTCCGTTGCATTTACCCTCCTCCTAAAGTGGATGAAGACTAGATGGATTGGCTTTGTGAGCAGTATTATTAATCTAGTGTTGCATGCTTGAAGGGAAACTGCATGTCTTCTATTCAATTAATCCACTTGCTCAGTATTTAAGAATGCCATTCTTCAGACAGTTCTCTGAAATAAGAGAATTTTGTCTCTCTTCAGAGAAAACTATCTGATGTGAGCCTAGCTAACTGCCTGAATGGATTTTTTACTTCTTGTCTCTTTTCTCACTTTCTATATTACAGTATGTGAACTTTACACTTTTTTTTTCTCTTTTTGGATCATAAAAGTCATGACTACAAAAAACTGCTGGACACTGCAGAAAATTCAGAAAATTTTAAGAAAAGTGAGGGGCACCCTCAAGAATAATCACCTTGTTGCATCTAGGTGCACACTGGTAGAGAATCCTGGGTGCAGAGATGACCTATTCCCTAACCTTTCATCCATGCTGCATGCATTTTCAGCTTATACATTATACAAAAGGCTATCTCATGAAACAGTCAGAGAAGACCATGAATTTTATTTGTCTCCATTTTTTTGTTCTTTTTTAAATTATTTTCTTAGGTTAGCTGACCAGGGATTTAGTGTTGTAGGGTTGGAGGGAGTGCACAAAGCCATTGAACAGTTTTTCACGGAACAGAACCTTGAGTGGGTAGAAGTAGATGCACCCCAAGCTGGAGCGAATGGCAAACTGCTGAAGGTGAGTTTGATAATAAGTCAACACAGTCATTTGACCTGTGTCTGCGCACGACTGATATCTGTGCAGCTGGGCAGTTTCTCCATTAATAATCCATAGTTCACAAAGTTTTCTGTTGTTGTAGAAAGAAAACACTCTCATGTTTCATAAAAGCATTTGTTGTGCCTCCATCTTCTCTTACCTCACTGGCTGCCAGATTGCATCACAGATGATCTCTTATATATCCTTTTTCAGACCGAAGATGATAAGATCAAACTGTTCTGCAGTGACATCATGGATTTTACTCCGTAAGTGTTAACTGGCAAAACTGAAATGATACAGTCTTTGTCAACAACCTCTTTTTGGATAAAGATCTTACATAATGTATAGTAAGTATATCCAAGTGTGCAAGAAATAAAATCTAAATTTTCAAGCAAAATTTTTAGGAACTGAAGTACAAAATGATGTGTTTCCTCATCTCTGTCAAACTTATTCGCCCTATGCTTCTCTTTTTGTTTTTTTTTTCATTATTTGGATAATTTACTGGTCTCCTTACATACAGGACAATTGAGGACAAGCCCATACTTGTTCAGCCTACCAATCAAAAATACAGTGAAAAGCCATGGTGCATATTTTTCCAGGGGCCGTTGGGAAAGCGACCATGAGGACTATGTCTAAGTTGATATATTCAAGTCCAGTATCTACTAATGTAGTCTGCTTATCAGGGTCCAGTATCGTCAACGGTAGTACTGATACTGTGAAGTCACATTTATCATATAAACAGAGCCTATTTCAGGTGACAAAAAAGTGTGTAATCATTTTTTGGTATGTCACACGTTATATAAATTTGACCTTTGACCTGCTTACATGTAATTTGATTGGAAGCCTTGGAAACCCCTGGGCGTATGAATATGTGACGTCATTTCGTTTGTGGCATCATGAATATGTAGCATCATTTCTTTTGTAACAATTTTCACTGCCGTGGGGTTTCCCTCTGTCTAGATTTAAAAAAAAAAATTATTTCAGTCTGTCTTTCTTATCGCCTGTCATTGTTCTCTTCACGTTTCAGTTTCAGTTCAGTTAAACATTTGAAAGTACTTAAAATGTCACAGTATTTCTGTGGTCTAAAGTTTCATCGATGATTGTCAACTGTTTGGATCTACTTTGTGCCATGTAACTGCGTGGTTCATTGAGTTCAGTTGATATGTCTCAAACAGGGTGAGGGCCACTTCAGTGTCCTTTTCAGAATTAACGGTTCATTTTTGAATTAAAGTTTATATGACAAAATGGATCTGAAACTAGTGTTTGATATCAGATTTATGAAATTCAATATACATTTATCATATTTGCTTGCCAGAGGCTCACGAAATACAATAAATGTATAACTCATTTCGTAAATCTGACATCAAACACTTATTACAGATCCTCTATTTATTCCATGAGACAGGGCTACTTACTATGGTCAAATTAGCAAAGGTGAATCTTAAGGTTCCGCTTGGTGTTTGTAAAAATTATCCAGCTAGTCAGAGTTTATATTGGCATACATTATGGTATAGCACCATCAGGAGTTGCACAGAACGGAAGTTTTAAGCAAATTATGTGTCTACATAGATCTGAATGAAAAAACAAATCAGGTGAAGTTATACAGAGCAACCATAATGATAGCATTGACTAATTCAGCTCTTGAAAGTGAGGACTTGATCTGAGAGACAGAACTGAGTTTATTCACTATTGGTATTGATTACAGCACAGTCCTAGAAGCTTTCCTGTTCTTTTTTTTAAGAATCACCCCAAAAAATAAAGGAGTGACTAAGGTGCAAACAAGCTTTGCCTGAACAAGACTGGAAACAGCATGGGTTGTATGAGTCTCTGTCATTGGTGGTTGACAGATTTGCATTATATGAATATTTTATGTATTATAGTCTGCTCCTTGTTTATCCTCCAGAGATGCAGGTGGTAGATTTGATTCCGTATGGGACAGAGGTTCCTTGGTAGCATTAGCAAGAGAGGATGTTCCAAGGTGAGAGGATTATAATATGAAATGGTTGTGACATACTTTATAGCGTATAGCATATTTATCACTTCATTTTACAGGCATTCCAAGTCCATTTGATAAGTTCTGGGAACTCTCCCAAGATATTCATGGGTTGGGTCTGGGTTAAGGGTAGAGTTAGGGATGGAATTAATGAAAGATAAGAGAGGTATTGTCTAAAGATTCTCTCAAGGGTATTTTCTCTCCTTTAACTCTGTCCTAACATTAACCCAAGCACACTGTGGAAGAGTCACAGGATGTTAGTAAATGAACAAAGAACACTTGTAAATTCAGGTAACGATGTGGTTATTGTATATGAAATAAGATAGGCTAGCTAGTATGTAGTGGGATTTGCACTGGAGATGTTTGTCATCTCATCATTTGTTAATGATTCTGCTACTATGTGAGTAACTCTGGTCTTTTGCACAGTGCGTTGTTCATAAGCCATTGGCGAGGCATGATTCCTGGTTGTAAAAAACTTCACATTTCAATCCTCTGCTGATAGGCAAATAAAATACAAGAACTATGTTTTTTCCAGGTATATACAAGTCATAAAAAATGTACTGAAGCCAGGAGGTCGAATTCTGGTGGAAGTCATGGAGTATGATGTTGCTATCATGGATGGTAAGACAAAGTACATTTGTGTTAGTGGATGTTGTATTATATCATAGCAAAGGCTCAGATCCTATAGTACATGTAGATTCCACTTTAAGCAGTCAGCATAGATCTTATTAAAAAAATACCATATTTTATGATCTGCTGCTTAAAAAGTAATGCAGTTAAATGGAAATTCACGATTAAGTCGTTTGCAGTACAATGGAGCCGACTGTATTCTTTTCAGTGAGATCATGCTCTTACAATTTGTTGCACATTGTTGAAAATTTCTTGTTTCATTCAGTTCTCTTATTATAATTTTTATTTCAGATCTACAAGAGGCCCCAACTAGACCACCACCACCTTTCCCAATGTATGAGAGAGAACTGAAGGCCCTATATGGTAGGTTCATAATAGTTGTATATTTGAGGTCTAATATTCTTCATCTTCTCCTTCAGTGTTTCCTGGTCATTCTAGCAAACCACCATGGGCTATGAAGTGGGTGGTTGGTCGCAGGTTTGTGCAGTTCCCCCATAACTTCGTCTCCCAGTCAAATGACAATAGCCATAAGCATTCTCTTAGTTCTGCCAGAAGAGTGCAGTCCTGCAAAGTATGTTTTGGTCTGCCTCCGGGTACTGCCAGAGAGCTGAGTTGCTCATGCATGCCTATCTTATGTAGGTTTAATACAAAGAGTTGGGCAATTTGGGAAACTAAAGTGGTGGTCAGTATTTCACAGCCAAGGTTTTACAGTCAGTTTTACAGCTGGTAATGAAAGGGGACTTCACTGACTGAAGTTTGGCTATAAAATCTCCATAGTGAATAATTAATATTTTTGTAGGAAAGGGAAAATTTCGAAGGCAACTGGGTTCATGATCATAAATGAATTTTTGGGCAAAGAATTTAATCTATATTCCACTGCCTGTTGTTTTATATGAGACTACATGTTTATAGTAGGAGATACCATAGGAGCTTATCGCCCCGGTCACAGGCAGTTTGCCTATCTCATTTGAGTGAATTTTTCAGGAGGGAGAAGAAACTGTATTAGAGATTGCAAGAAAATAATACAAATACAACCTCAAGTCTTGGTCCTGTTTCTTAACCAGTTACCTTGGATATATAGTCAGATAGTTGATAATGGTTCTTTCTTTCTTTCTTTCTTTATTTTTGCTTTCATTCAGAGCCTGAATGTACTGTTCAGATGGTGGACAGAGAAGGAAGGAAACTTCAGGGCAAGGACATTGAAACTGTGCTTTATCTTATAGAAAAGAAACAGTGATGTCACCAACAGAAATCCAGCACAACCCTCAAGCAGTGTTATCATGTTAGACAAATAATGAATGAAAGCTTTATTTAAAGGTATTAAGTTTTAATATCAAGCATATCTTATGTGGTGTTATCCATATATATGTCCTAGAGGTGACAAGCAGAAAGCTATAACAGAGATTTATGTATTTTTAATCTGAGCATGAAAATATTCTTTTTTTTTTTTGTTCCTGTATTATGAATATGCAGTTTATGAATTCAGAATAAGAATAATGTTAATTTTGCTGAAAATTTTCTATGATTCAATGATGGGCATGCTTTCATAGTCACTTTTTCCATTCCTGTCTTCTGTCTTCATTCCAGTAGACTTTTGGAAGATTTGAAGAATTTGGTCATGGCTTCGAACTTTTATTTCCTTTCTTTGCCAAATACTTAATGTTAAACTAAAGTCTACTAATAGGTGCTTACAACAGTATGCATTTAATTCTGAAGGAAAGTTGTTTCTTCCATTAAAAATACTTTAGAAAAAGTTCTGGGAGATGTTTGCATTGCTGAGACAATGACTTGATAAGTTTTCCATTTCATTCATAATGTAAGTAGAGTTGTAACTCTCTACCCACAGCTTGCTGTATGCTGTCTTTATAATTTCATTGTTTTAAATGATATATAATGTCACAACATATCGCTGTTAATAAAATTTTCATTCTCTGTCTGTGGCACTATAAATAATAAAGCTGAACACCTTTCATCCTCATGGTGCAAATAAGAAAACAAAATCTTTACATCCATGTTTTTGAATAAACCAATCAATGTTGTTCTGTTGCTATTTAATGTGGATAATAAAGATAGTAAACTGCCCATGCCAAAAGGTGACATGAGGATGAAAAGTATTAAAGCGTTATCCAAGCTCTACAGATCATTACAATGAAAGATGAAAAATATGAAACCCATCTTTTCAGTTGTGTATGAAATCAGTTTCATTGCGTGTCTTTATTTAGGATGTCATTGTGGGACTGGATGAATTTCTTAGCAATTACAAGAGCACTTACCTTTAATGTGTTGTTGCACTTGAATGCAGTAGACTTGAACAAGTTACATTTCATTGTGTTTAGGAATTTTAATGAAGCCTTTTGATATTTTTATTTACTACCCAGGTTCAGTAGCTTTAGAGAAGATGGCATTTTTTGGTAGGTGGGAAACCTTTTGTAGTGTACCCACAGCATATGGTGAGCATAGATTGACAATCTTACCATACTTCCCTTTTGATGCAAGATGGTCCTAATTAAGGAAGTAATGTTTTTATATGTGTCTTACTGTGATGTTCAGAGCATGTCAGCAATTTAGTGTTATGTCATGACCCCCTAGAATTGTTGTCATATTTGGAGTATGCCGAACTTGTTAATGAATATGCAGCCAATGCCCTGGAAGCTATGGTGTCATGCAATGTCTAGTAGAATTGGTTGTGGAATGGGACCACATTATATTTGTTTAATTAATCCCATTGCTACATATGATGCACATGGAAGTCCTTACCACTTTTAACAAACAGGTAGGCTGTGTAAATTGTATTGTTGGACATATCTAATTGGTTGCAGGTAAATTCTCCTTTTCTCGGCAATGGGTTTTAGCCAGTAAACCTGTTAAATTCATGTGAATATGTGCAGGCAGTGAGTCATGGATGTCCAGGCCACCTTGGTTTGTAGTTCTGAGAGAGATGTAAATTTCTTAACTGGTGCTAGAGTGAGCATGTTATGAAAACTTCACAGCTTTGGTCAGTTCAGACAATGTGTGGGCCTTCCTTTACTTGGTCACAAGTGTGTTGAGACATTGTATAAAGTGTTTTGGTCCTGAAATTCCCACAGTAGCCTGTTGTCGGAATATTTCAGTTGTATTTCACTAACCTCTAGTCAGGAAACTTCATTCCAGTCCATTTGCATGATTTCATTTTTACAAGACACACATCTTTAGCATAACTGGGTCCAGCTGTGTACGCATATTGTAGAGTTAAGAATGAACTGAAACAAGTACAAATGTTTCTGAGTATTTGTCAGTCAGTTTTGTAATGTTTTGATTCTCCTGCATTAGTGAATATTATAAAATCCACCAAACTACATGGACCCTCAACCATGTTTTCGTGCACTGTGGAGATGAGACAGTCAAAGATACAGCTGTGTGCTTCAGCATTTCTCGTGTAATGTAGGTCTTAAAAGATCCACATTATTCAGAATAATAAAGTTCACTCCTGCCGAGGTATTGAATGGCTGCAAGTTGCAAAATACAGTGTTCTGTTTTCATTTAATACAGGTAGTTCTAATGGCTGGATGTGGTCAACTTTGTAATTGCTTCCAGGGTGGAGTATTGTGGTATCCACTCATGTCACATCTAGCAATCTCTTCACTGCTTAGTTTGTCAGTATGTCTTCTCAGGGCAGTTCCATTTATAGAATGGGCAACAAGTCTAAAATAATAATAGTTTGCTGATTTAGCTATGGACATTGTCATTATATTGTAGTAGTTATTACCTCAAGCTTCTGTGCCAAGAAGGCAAGATTCAGTCTCATCATTGACATACTTTATTTACTCACCCACCAGTTTCAGATGTTGACATTAAATCCCGGTACATACACTAGATGTAAACTGTACACAGTGTTTTATTATGATTAGAACAAAAACCTACAGTTTTAAAAAGTTATCTTTAATTATATAAGATGGATGGCATGTGCCAGCTTCACTTTTTTATTTCTTGACACTTTAAAGAACATAATGTGTATACATTTTTATATTTTAATTGTCTTATGAAGATGTATTGTCATATTTGTTCGTGTCTATCTCGCCATTTGATTCTGTAATGTTGACTGCCCTCAAACCGTTAAGCACTGTCTGGGCATGTACAGTAAACCTGTTAAACTTGTTAACCTTGTAGTGAAACAATGAATGGTTTTTACCTTTATGAAAACATGTGTTAGCCTGTCTTGTTGTGTTTTATGTGTAAGAATGTCTATGAAATTTCATTAAAATGTTATCTGATCTTTTTTAATAAAGGTCTTCCTACTTATGATGAATAATGAAATGTTGTTTTTCTTCAGACATTTGTCATTCAAGTCTTGAGGGATGTGTTGGCTTTGATACAAAAATGAAAATTTGTAGGTCTTCTGAACTGTAGAATTATAGACATTGTGATTGTGATGAAAAATTTCTGTTTCTACATCGTAACCCATTTAGAGAAAAGGCTTATGGAGAGTTATGTAAGAAACACAGTGGAACCTTGATAGTAAGTACTATACTCGTTTAATTAGTATACACTGTACCTTGTTATTAAGTTAATTAAGTATTAATTTTACATGCATGGATGCATTATTTCTCTATCATTTCTTTATTCAGGTGGACCTTGATGTTAAATATATTTCTATAATAGGTATACTTTGTCTCTGGACCAAGGATGTACTTTGTATCAAGGTTCTTCTGTAACAGGGCTGTGTGGTTATTAGAGCACAATGTCTATTACTGAATTGGGAGGTTGGATAGTTGAAGTTCACTGCCTGATGTCTTGATAATAAGTGTTTTGTGAGGAGGTTCATTGCAATTTATTCGCAATGTGTTGGAGTGTAGAGGTGAAGCGTAGTAATTTTTTGAAGGAATGTGTCATAATAATGCTCATTCTTACCTTCATTATTCCTCCTCCCATGATCCCTGCACCAAGAACAGTATTCCATACTCTCAATTTTTCCGTCTTAGACGACTGTGCTCTGTGGATTCTGATTTCCACGACAAATCTTGGGAAATGAGAGAATTTTTCTTCCAGAGACAATACCCTAAAGAAATAGTAGACCGTGCTTTACAAAAGGCCTCTTCTGTCGACCATCCCTCTAGCCTCGCTCCACGCAACTCCCAACTCCTCAATCGTCCTATTTTCTCCACTGTGTACCACCCTCAAAATGTGTCTATTAAAAATATTATCCAATCCTGCTGGCACATTGAAATGGTTGTTACTACTTTATAGCATATAGCATATTTATCACCTCATTTTACAGGTGTTCTAGGTCCATTTGATAAGTCCTGAGTACTCTCCCAAGATATTCATGGGTTGGGTCTGGGTTAAGGGTAGAGTTAGGGATGGAATTAATGTAAGATAAGAGAGGTATTGTCTAAAGATTCTCTCAAAAGGGTATTTTCTCTCCTTTAAATCTGCCCTAACACTAACCCAAGCACACTGGAAGAGTCACAGATGTTCGCAAATGAATAAAGAACACTTGTAAATTCAGTTAATGATGTGGTTATTGCACATGAAATAAGAAGATAGACTAGCTAGTATGTAGTGGGATTTGCACTGGAGATGTTTGTGTCATCTCATTATTTGTTAATGATTTTACCACTAAGTGAGTCTATGGTCTTCTGTACAGTGCGTTGTTCATAAGAAACTGGCGAGAAATGCATCCTGATTGTGGAAACTTTACATTTCAGTCTGCTGATGTGCAATCAAGTACAATAAGCTAATATTTTTTCCAGATATATAGAAGTCATAAAAAATGTACTGAAGCCAGGAGGTCGAATTCTAGTGGAAGTCATGGAGTATGATGTTGCTAACATGGATGGTAAGACAAAGTACATTTGTGTTAGTTGATGTTTTGTTACATCATATCAAAGGTTCAGATACTTATGGGCAAGTGTGGCACCCTGTAGGTCTAGGGGTAAAATTGGGTCAAATTGTGTGAAATGAGTTAAGGGCAGTATCTTGAACGGCAGCGTGTTCTTTATCGATTCATGAAGTGATATTCATGATACCTGTCTCAAAAAATTTATTTTGCTGCAAAAGAAAATGGTCACCTGGTCTCAAATGCATCTGTCGGGTAATGTTTATCTCAGTTAGCTCAAAATCACAGTTTTCGTCACTCTTTTCCATCGATCAGACTTTTTTTCTGGTCGAATTTACGTAAGATTTTGCATAACAACTCTCCATGCTTCTGTTTTGAGATTATCACAGGGTTTTTTCGATATCTTGTGTTTTTTATCTTTTATAAATTTTTGAAATGTTTTTTCATGACATTAAAAAAAAATGCCCCCCAAAAATCTATCCAAGAAATCAAAAAGAGCATGTGACATTCTATTTTAAATAAAGTGATCTTTCATATGGAAAAAAAAAACAGCATCCTATCATCTACTGTTCTCCACATCGAAGGGTTCAAAGTTATGTATATTTTCCAGTATGGTGGCCAAACAATTGGCGTTTCCTTAGCATCAGAGGGAGGAAATTGCAAAACACCCCCCGTTTATCCTCCTTCCTGGCCTGTCTGACCCATTTTTCACCCCAAAATGACAAAGTTCCCTTCATTAATGAAAACGACCTGGTTCTGCGGCATGTTGCCCTTAAGAGTGCAGTACATGTAGATTCTGCTTTATGTAATCAGAATAGATTTTATAAAAAAATATTTTATGCTCTACTGAAGGAAACAGAATTTGAAAACAGAATCTGGTTAAATGATTATCAAATGACTACCTCTTAAAACTTTCTGCTGCTAAAAAGTAATGCAATTAAATGGAAATTCATGATTAAGTGGTTTGCAATAAAATAGAGCCGACTGTATAATTTACAGTGAGATCATGTTCTTACATTTTGTTGTACATTGTATCCAGTTCTGTTATTATATTTTTGATTTCAGATCTCCAAGATGTACTATGTAAGCCTCCACCACCTTTCCCAATGTATGAGAAAGAACTGAAGGCCCTTTATGGTAGGTTAACATAAGAGTTGTATATTTGTGATCTGCTATTCCTCTTCTCCTTCAGCATTCCCTGGTCACTCTAGCAGACCACCATGGGCCATGAACTGGGTGGTCAGTTGCAAGTCTGTACAGTCCCCAGTAGCTTCATCTCCGAGTTGACTGGCAATGGCCATAACTATTCTCTTAGTTCTGCCAGGAGAGGGCAGTCCTGCAAAACATGTTGTGATATTTGGTCTGCCTGCAGTCACTGGCAGATGTCTGGATGCTTATGCCTATCTTATGTAGGTTTGATAGGAAGAGTTGGGCAATTTGGGAAACTAAAGTTATGTCCTCATATGGTGGTAAATATATTTAAAAACCTAGCATTAAGGTTAATACATTTCACAGCCTACAAAAACTGCCTACATGCCACTCTTGCTGGAAACAGTTGTAGAGGATTTCGGTCATAATATTATGGGAAATTCAGTTTTACAGTCAGTTTTACAGCTGGTAATGAATGGGGACTTCACTTACTGAATTTTGGCTATAAAATCTCCATAGTGATTGGTCAATATTTTTATAGGAAAGTGAACATTTCCAAGGCAGCTGGGTTCATGATCATAAATGAATTTATGGGCAAAGAATTTGATCTATAGTCCACTGCCTGTTATTTTATATGGGACTACATGTATACAGTGGGAGGTATCATAGGAACTCATTGTCTAGATCAAAGGCAGTTTGCCTATCTCATTTGAGTGAATTTTTCAGGGGGGAGAAGAAACTATATTAGAGATTGCAAGAAAATAATACCAACCTCAAGTCTTGGTGCTGTTTCTTAACCAGTTACCTTGTGAGTTCCTTTGTCTGTGACATTTGATGGATGTATTGGATTGTTAGCCCAACTTGCAAATTGCCTATCTCTGAATTCTAATTTGCATTCCTGATGTGTGGGGAAGATGTGACAATAGATCAGTTAATATGGGTACATGGTTATCCGGAAATTGCAGTCCAGAACCTCAGCAATCATTTCTTCCACTTCCACTTTTCCATAGTATAATTGGCTGATTTGATCTGTTACCCTGGCTTTTCTTGGCTGATGCATTTTGTTACTTTTGAAAGCGAAGTTTGAGTTTGCTACCTTTTCACGCTACTATTTTGCTATAACCAATATTGAGCTTCATTGGGGTTGATTAATTAAAAATGATCTACTAGAATATGATTCAATACAAGTAAGCAATAAGAACAAGTTGAAAAGTTTAGGGAAAGAGAGTACATGAAGAGTGCTTTAACTGGAAAAAACTGGTAGAAAATTTCTTAGTAAAGGAATATAAAAGCAGCACGATGCAGGCATAGTATGTTTGCCTGGTCTTGTTGTTTTGTGTGCTTTGTTTCAACTGTGAATGATATCAAACATTATGTTTCAGAAGGATGGAGGGGGAAGGGTTGGGGGGAAGGGTTGGGCGAGGGATGGGGTGAATGTAGGAGAAGGGGATTGGGAATAGGTAGCATTTATTAGAGAGGAGTTTGACTCAGTCCTCTTTGGTTTTCAATTGTTGACCATGCCAAAAGTTCAGTCCAGTCTGGATTGCATGTAGGACCGTTTACTAGGACGGTGTATTAGGGGTTGTCATGTGCTGGGGGTTGTCACTGGTCTCATACCACTCATTGGCAGCTCTGTTGGGCCATATCCCCAACCCCTGCCTGGTGTGGATGGGACAGCCTGTGGAGTCTGTCTGTGATCTCTGCAGTCACAGGAAGCAGACTCTCTGACACCAAGTCTATGTAGCCTAGTCCTGAGACTACTACGTCCTATCCTTGGTCTGAAGATAATGGTCTGTTCCTTTCTGTAAGAGTATTAATGCTGACTTGCATCGCATCAACTTAAGCTGCTGTTGTGGAATGTATTTAATGATTATATATTGCATTCACATGATGATAAGCATGGCTACAGTCAGATAGATTGATAATGATTCTTTCTTTCTTTCTTTATATACTTTTGCTTTCACTCAGAACCTGAATGCACTGTTCAGATGGTGGACAGAGATGGAAGGAAATTTCAGGACAAGGACATTGAATATGTGATTTACCTGATAGAAAAGAAACTATGATGTCACAAACAGAAATCCAGCTGCGACCCTCAAGCAGTGTTACTATGTTAGACAAGTAGTGAATTAAAGCTTTATATAAAGATATTAAGTTTTTATATCAAGCATATCTAATGTGGTGTTGTCCATATATGTCCTAGAGATGACAAGCAGTTAGCTATAACAAAGTTTTATGTATTTTTAATCCGAGCATGAAAATATTTTTTTTTCCCCTGTATTATGAATGTGCAGTTTATGAATTCAGAATAAGAATACTGTTAATTTTGCTGAAAAATTTCTATGATTCAGTCACGGGCATGCTTTCATAGTCACCTTTTCCTTTTCCGTCTTCCGTCTTCATCCCTTAGACTTCTGGAAGACTGGAATAATCTGGTCATGGCTTACAACTTTTATTTCCTTTCTTTGCCAAATACTTATTGCTATACTAAAGTGTGTTTGTCTGCTAAGGGGTGCTTACAACAATATGCATTTAATTCTGAAGAAAAGTTGTTTTTTTTCCTTAAAAATACTTAGAAAAAAGCTCTGGGACAGGTTTGCACTGCTGAGAGAATTATTTGATACGTTTTCTATTTCATTCATAATGTAAGTAGAGTTGCAACTCTCCACCCACAGTTTGCTGTATGCTGTCTTTATAATTTCATTGTTCCAATTTTTACATAATGTCACAACATATTGCGTTTTGGTAAAATTGGAAAATACAGCGTTCTGTTCTCAGTTAATAAGGTTAGTTCTGATCGCCCAATGTGCTCAACTTTGTAATTGCTTCCAGGGAGCAGTATTGTGGTGCACCCACTCATGTCACATCTGACAGTTTCTGCACTGCTTATTTGCTGGGATCTAGCATTGACTCAATGTGCCATACAACTACTTCTCAGGGCAGTTCCATTTATAGAATGTGCAACAAGTCTAAAATAATAATAGAATAGTTTGTTGATTTAGCTATGGATATTGTCATTATATTATGGTAGTTATTACCTCAAGCTTCTGTGTTAAGAAGGCAAGATTTAGTCTCATTATTGACATGCTTTATTTACTCTCCTACCAGTTTCTGATGTTGACATTGAACCCTGGTACATACACTCCAACTAAACTGTACACAGTGTTTTATTGTGAAACAGTTAATGGTTTTTACCTTTTTGAAAACACATATTAGCCCGTCATGTTATGTTTTATGTGTAATCATATCCATGAAATTTCATGAAAATTTTATCTGTTTAACATAGGTCTCCCTACTTACGATGAACGGTTGTTTTTCTCCTGAAACTTGTCATTGAATTCTTGAAGGATGTGTTGCCGTTGGCCTTTATGCAAAAATGAAAATTTTTAGGTGTTCTGAACTGTAGAATTAAGACTTTGTGATTTTGATGAAAAATTTCTGTTTCAATATCATAAGCCATTTAGAGAAAAGGCTCATGGAGAGATATGTAAGAACACAGTGGAACCTTGATACTATATTCATTTAATTAGTATACCTTGTTATTAAGTACTTATTTTACATGCGTGGATGCATTATTACTCTATCATTTCTTTATTCAGGTGGACCTTAATGTTAAATATATTTCTATAATAGATATACTTTTGTCTACGAACCAAGGATGTACTTTGTATCAAGGTTCTTCTGTATCAGGGCTGTGCGGTTATTATGAGCACAATGTCTATTACTATAACTGAATTGGGAGGTTAGAAACTTGAAGTTCACTGCCTGATATCTTGATATGTAAGTGTTTTGTGAGGAGACTCATTGCAATCTATTCTCAATGTGTTGGGGTGTAGAGGTGAAGTGTAATATTTTTTTGAAGGAAAGTGCCATATTTACAGGAATCTTCCATGACTATAGAATATGCATTGTAATATTTTTCTGAAGGAAAGTGCCATATTTACAGGAATCTTCCATGATTATAGAACATGCATTGTAATATTTTTTTGAAGGAAAGTGCCATATTTACAGGAATCTTCCATGACAATAAAACATGCATTCTCTTATCACACATAATAAAAACATAATGAACGAGGAAGTGTATGGGTTCAAATTTATTTTCAGCGTGAATTAAAAATTGTTTCCAAGTCTTTGGAGAGATGGGAAGAAAAACATTCCTATACTTATGACAGTGGTTTTTCTACAGTTTTTACCAGACACCAAACCAATAAGTACATAAAGCAAGTTTGAAATTGCATCTGAATTCTCTACCAGTACATTACTCTTAAGTTTGTTTTACACTGGATACTTAAATATTATGTTTTAGTTCACACATGGAAATCTGGCTGTAAATATGCACACTGAAAGCAATGGAGGGTATATACTTGTGCCTCAACACTGTTGTTTCACCTATATACAAGATTTATGAACAATATTACACCAGGATCACAGTTTGAATGAAAAACTGGCAACTAGAGAACTTGGCTTGTCTCATGTTAATCTGGCCGTTTCTGTTTGAAAAGCTGTGTCAATTAGTAAACTGGTTTGTTTTATTTCTTTTGACACAAGCACTGGAGTAAAAACTCTGACCACAACTATACACAAAACAATTCCTTTATCACACTACACCATGCACCCACATCAAAAATTACACACACCGTAATACTGTTGAGAGAAAGAACCTTACACAGCCTGTACAAGAGTTATAGCACGTGGCAATTTGTAAAAATGGTCAAAAGATTTAACATTTTACACTGCACTTATAATGTGAGCTTACAAAGGAAGAGAAAACAAGTCCTTGGCACTGAGCACATTGTTCGGACTGTAGGTCAATTAACAATAGCAAGGATAAAGTGTAAACAATGCCTTGAAATATCCCTCTCTGTAGCATGCATCAAATAATTCATGTGAAACTAAATTTAAAGACATTCATACCATTTAGACATAAAATCACAGCTGCACACACACAAATTCTCAAAGATGAAAAACGTGGTTTTCCGAAACATGAAGTAATAAGTGAAATCAAAACTGGTGATATGACAGAATGTTTTTAACTGCTTACTCTATCAACACATTCATTTGTAGACAGTGAAAAATTGATAGCACTTTTATAACACAACCAGACTTTCTTAGTAAACAATAATTTGTATGAAAATATAACTGTAAAAAAACCTGAAATCTTATAAATTCAAGTAAATATATATTGGAGAATAACAGTATTGCTTTCCCCGTTTATTTTGACAAAACTGAATAAACCTGTATGTTTCTTGTTGCTCTCTGTTTCAAGAACCATCTATTTTGGTACTGATAAAGAAAATCTTTTTTTTGCGGAAAAATACTAAACATGGAGGGGCAAAAAAAATCACGAATACAGCATCTAAGCATTAGGCTAGGATAGCTGATTTCATCCTCTCAATTCCAGTAAGATTCAGGTTGTTCTCAATCTGTGTCTTGGCTGGTGGGTTCAGCTTCTTACGTATATCCATGCACTGGTTGTCCAAACGCAGAGACTGGTTCTTCAGGGCAATGTCGTCATTCAGACGAGCCAGATTCTTGTAGAGGCCATCCAACGCATGTCTAGGGAAAGTAACAAAAGACCACAGTTAGGACCACTTGAAAATATTGGATGTCAGCCATAGTCATTCACAAAATTCTCATCCTTGCACATGTCTACTTGAAAGTGATACAACCATACCATTCATATGCTAACTACAGTGACCTTTGTTACCCCCAAGCTCAAAGGAGGAATGAAACAGTCAATGCAAAACAGAAATACTCTAGTTATATTGGTACCACTGTGGCCAAAGAAATTTGTGGAATGGTATAAGAGTTCAAAGTAGCAAGACATCGTTGTGCTATATCTTGGTTTCCTTGGCTTTGTGAGAGAGAGAGAGAGAGAGAGAGAGAGAGAGAGAGAGAGAGAGAGACTGAGCAAGAGAGAAAACCCTTGGTATCAAAGGAGAAATATGATAAGCCACAAATAAGCAGGCATCATTTTTGAGCAAAAGGACAAATAAAACTGGTTTTTGCAAAGTGGTGAATAAGACCACTATGTTAGAAAACAATGGACAAAGACACTGATAGCATTAACGACATACTGGGCCTGTTTCAGCTTCTCCTCCAGGGCGTTCTTGGAAGCATACAACTGCTTGACCTCATCCACCAGCCCATACTGTGCAGCATCACGGCACAACTCCACGTTGGGACGGTAGGTGCGGTTCTCCAGCCTTGTTTCTGCCTTCTTGGTAGGTCTGATTTTGTTCCTGATTGCCTCCTCAATGCCACGGATGTCATTCTCGAGCTCTGCAATCTCATCCTCTGTCTGATAGAGCCATCAAGCATAACAAAAGGGGGTTAAGATTCTGTGGACTTACTAAGGTGACTGTAATAAAATTCAGTTCAGTTGTTCTAAATAGGCATCCTTTGAACATTACATATCAACAACATTTGGTTGAATGGCTAATGAATCCATGGGGCCAAAGTTTACTGAGATTTGAACCCAGTAATTTATCAAGATAAATTACATTGGGAAATAGAATATTCTGAGATATGAATCTACATATTTTGATCCACATGATGTCATGTCAAAAATGATTCTACCTTCTACTACATGTAAGGGCCTGGACAAAGTGGTGATTAAATGGAGAATGTACAGGTCTGTTTCTTGCTGACATTTTTCTATTTTTCATTGTGAAAAATATTGTGGTTTCCATGATCACAGTAAACTGAGTCAGCTGCACAACATTCTCATTGCTAATTGGAAAAAGTTTCTGCACTTACGTTCTTCTTCTGCCATTCCAGCTCATCTTTGGCTCTCTCAAATTCATGAATCCTCTTCCTGAAAGCATACTCAGTGGCCTCCTTTTGGGCATCAAGGTCATTTGCTGTCTGCTGCAGCGTGTGGTGGATCTGCTCCCTCAGTCTGTTGGATGATTTCATTTCTGCCTCTGCCCTCTCTTTGTTGTAACGGCTGAAGTCTTCCCATTGTTGAGGAGTTGTGCTCCTGTGAGAAACATTTAATGAATTCAGTGAGTTTTTCTTCATATACATGGACATAAATCACTCCTTCTGTGTTATTCCGTTGCATCCATATGCTTCCCATTTAGATTGTTCAGCGCATCTACATGAATATAGCTACTCATTTTTTTTTTGTCTCCTCAAAGATTTATCAAGGTATCTGCCCTTTATTATTTACATTTTGCCACGGTTGTGTCCAAAAATGTTTCATTCAGGGTGGCAGACTGTAGAAAATTTTCAGAAAACCAAAAATCAAATCTAAAAAAAGGTGGCTCTCATTTAACCCTTTATTTACCAGATCGCCCGTCATTGCTTTTACTTGCCATTGCCATTTTACTGCTACACCCGCTGTTGTCTGTGGTACATCTCTAATGAATAAGGTTAATAAAATAATATTACCTTTATTAATTTGGGAAGAATTGTGTCCCTTGACTTGGTATTTAAAACAGAGCAATGGGTCCCTAAACTGGTAAGTACAGGATTAAGGAGTAAATTGAAAGAATGAGAAAACCACATTCATTCTGTACAGAGAATGGTAGATCTATCATGATGTCCGAAAATTTTGCTTTTGGCTTCCTGCCATTCCTCTTTAAAGCAAATGTACTGTTTTCACTTACAGTGAGTGAATTATGGAACTGAATGATTACTGATCACTTCTGGATACAATCATTCAAAAAATATCACGCGTGCTTTAGTGTGGTTCAGCTTAATAAAATACTGCACTATTTTCATGAATTGGTACACTGTAAGTCTACAGGAGGTTTAATGAGGTATTTTCAGACGGGTCAGTTACACCATGTGATCTAGGGATTGCTAGGCTATTTTGATAAGTGACGAGTCATCATACATGAGCAGAGCATGTAAACAAACCAACGTGTGAGCAAGATTTCCTAGGTCACGTGATGGACCTGAAAATACCTAATTGGTGAAGGCTGGGGAGTCAAGAAAGCCCGTCACTGAACAAGCTTCAGGCCCAAAAACATCTTGGCTAAAATGCATTAAATGTTCTCACCCCTTTGGAACACGCAGGGCATCTGGCTTGTAGCTGATGTTAGGAGATCTGTCGGACAAATTGTACTGATCAATGTCAATGCCCAGGGCAATATTCTTGTCCTGCAGATCTGCCTGCACTTGTTGCCTTGCTTCTTGCAGCAAGCACAGCTGTTCAAAAGAGTCTGAGATTCTCTGCTGGAGGGCCTTTTTGATACCATCGATGACTTCAACTTCCTGTATGTACGACATAAAAACATATAGACATCTTAAACAGAAGCATATCAGTCTTAAGCTAATATAACAGAAAGGCATGAACCACAACAGAAATCTACTTCAAATATCAATTTGTAAGACACTAAAGATATTTTTTGTCACTGTGTACTTCAGCAACACTTGCGCGTAAAATTCAAGATTGGAGATATTAACACATATCCTTGTGGAACTGCACCAAAGAATGTAGAAAATGTCCTTCAGCAATGTACTAAGTTCGACCAAGATGGAAAATCATTTGCCCTGAAGCATGGCTCTGCAGCAGAGGCTGAGTGAAACAGTGAAGGATTTAAAGTGAACAGAATTGTTCATAAAGGGCACTGGCCTCCTGAATTGGCAGACACCTGATATGAAGAACGTAGAGAAAGAAGTAGTGCACAAACTGTGATGGAATGGGCTCGGCTTCTTCAAGTGCGCAGAAATTAATACGGCACCAACTGAACTAGATTTCCCAAAAGGAAAAATTGTAGAGCAATAACAAATCTGCCTGAAAATGTTTGTTGCAATCATTGAATCCAGGCTAAGACTTCAGTAAAAGACTAGGGGAAGGGAAGTGTAACTGCTGCTATAAAACAAAGGTGATGTCATTATCAAAATGATTTTAAATTTTGAGGAGGGGAAGAAATATGCCTACATTCTACTCTTTCTTTTACTGACCTTGTGTAGCTGATTCTCTGGTTCATCCTGCACGACATCAATGTTTCTGCGCCCCTCACGCAGTGTCAGACACTCTATGGCAACATCTGTTGGCAGGTTCATATTTTCCAGGGCCTGTTCTGTGAGTTCCTTGGCCTCAGATAGGTCTGCTATTTCCTGATCCAGCTGCCCAAGAGTTCTCTCCAAAATTTCCTTCCATTTTCTGATGTGGTCAACCCGATCAGCCAACCTCACATCATTGGAATATTGGTCCCATTTAGTCTGGCTGTCTGTCTCGTTACGCAGATACCTTGATTCTTGGCGCACCTAGATGAAAAATGACAAAATGTTAGATTTGGTTTTAATATTTCTTCATTATAATCCTTATAAGAATAATTATAAGCTTTCATTTTGCAGATCAGACCAAATCATTTATAGTATTGTTGTTTACTCACATGCTGATACTCCGTGATATGAATGACTGTGACGCCTTTGAAAGGCATTTTGTCAATCACATAAAATACCTGGTTACTGGCAAGGAAATAAATTATTGGAAAGTTAGAAATTCATGCTTATGTTATGTGGAGATGACATCCTATGTTCTCTTGCAGGGTTACTAATGCTCTGGCAGGCTGATACAGTAATGATGTGAAGACACTCATGTGTAAATTTCACTTAAACATTTTGAGTAATAAATGATGGGATTATTGTATCTGAAAAGAGCAGTAAATGCTTCTAAGTATCACATGGAATACTTACATCGTGTGAGGCTGATCTCTGACGCTCTGCATTTGTGGACTGCGTGTAGAGTTCCGTGAACCAATCAGGAGGTTGGTGTCTCACGATCTGTCTTACCTCTGTAGCCATGGTTCTGAAAGTTAATAATTTCAGTTACGATAAATGCATCTAAGTTGGGTCTCATTGTCATATATCGATAACTTTGTTGTTATAGGCAGCCTATGAAATTCTGGAGTTATTAATTACACAATAAATGTCACTTTGATTATGGCTATTTAACTATAGTGGCCATAAGAATTTGGTCCTTAGTGCGGCTGTCATAGTCTGGCTCAGCTGATACATTTGCAGAGCGCTTTGAAGTTGCTTGTCAAATTGTGGGCATGACAAACATCATGGCTATAATAGATATCTCCAACAAGGTCTGCATACAAGATGAGAAGTGCGTGTCTGTATTAATGAATCTAGAAGTCATTGCTGAAACTGAATAGTGGTCAGTATAATGTGCATGTACAGCACTGCCATGCTGACTTTTTTTATACTGGGAAAACAAAATGAGGCAGTGGAAGGTTGGGTATGACTTATGGGCATGCTGGTTGTTTAATGTTAACTCGCGTTATCAGAAAAACAATATTTCAAGATCCATCTTGTGCTTGTTTTCCAAAACGGAGTGTTTTCTCTCCCCCCTCCCACTGTTATTCAAGGATGTGTTCTCCGACCTTTAAACTGCAGTCCTATTAATCTTTACGAGATTTATCATTCATTAAGTGTCCCAGGAATGCAGGGACACTGTTTTAAGTTACTGTTGCTGGCCACAAGCAGATACAGTCTTACAGTTATGCTTTCATCATATTGAGCCATACTTTTTATACAGCAAAATCACAGGCCAGATCTGATCTCAGCTGAATCCAAGTAATTAGATCTGGATGCCTTTAATAAAATGATAACAGTCCTGTGTGCTTCCTTGGTAGGCCCTGTTTTCATCCAAAACAGTCTTGAGAGAAAAGTTTATTTGTCTGAGTTATACGTTTTAGTCAGCATGATTAGGCTATACTTTCTCTTCCTAGTTATCACAGCAAATTCTAGGTGGAATTTTCTATCAACTTTCTACAGCAGTTACTAGGTCTACTCTCTTGGCTCTATAGTTCGTGTCACTTAGGAGAAGGAGTTAGTATAAATGGTAGCCACTTAGATACAAGCCCCTTAACTTTTAAGGAAGTCCTCCTTGTCAATGGCACCAACTACAGGGCTTGTCATTCAAGAGTAAAATAATGTAAAACAGGGGTACATATGCACGGATTATTTTAGGCTAAACTAAATAAATTATGCTGCAACAAGGTGATGTCATGACTAAGGACACCAAATGACGATTGTCACAGTCCATAGGCAGTGCCTTATGACACGTTCAATTTTTCGGCTGGCAAAAGAACTGATGACTTTTGTCTTAACGTTTATTCAGCCCTCGAACTTTTGCACCGACTGTCACATCACTTGTGTGGGCTGCAGAGGAAATAAGTGATTACTTGCTTGAAAGAGATGTAAAAAAAAACTACGAAATTGTTGTTCATGAACTAACCTTTCTCTTTCTTGTTGTTCAAATTCCAAACCAGCAAGAGGCAGAGACACTACACGGATCCCTGTGATCGCGTTGCTACCTAAACAGCTAACGACGGCCTAGAACTGAAATCGAGTTTCATTGGATGAACTTGATACTTTAGCCAATCACAGCGACTTTTACATGTATCATTGGTAAGTGTCGTCATGGAGCTGTAGCATCTATTTCCGGTCGTGTCGGCCATTTGAGAATAACAACAACTTAACGAAAATAAACGGAAGAGACGTGTACCGCCGTAAACTCACGTACCGCTCAGGGACATAAAAAGTAATAATACGGGGGAACGGGTGTGGTTGTCTATGAAAGATTAAATCAATATATAGACTATCAGTTATTGTTGTTTTCTGTCTACTCTGTGATTTTACGGATGCACGAAAACGGCCTCCGTGTCATCAGAGGCAAATCATTAGGTTAAAGAGAATTTTGTAGAGGAAACAATTTGGAATGAAGAGAGCGGAGAATAGAGAAAAAGCAATTCCCTGCTTGTCACAAAACAGCGTATTTACGGTACATTATTGGAAGTGGAGAGCTATGTGAATGACAGAAAATTTTGCTTTTCCCCTCTCTTCTTCATCCCACCCCTCCAGTCCAGCAGACTGAAGCAGAATCTGTGCCTTACCTAATCGATGATCGAACCCCTCCCACCGTTCACTCCCTCCTCCCCAGCAGGCCACATATTCAGAAAAGGCATGCTCGTTTTCAGGTCTTGCGTAGGGCAAAATAGTTTTGCAGTAGCTTATCTGGACAAAGATTTCATTTTTAGACCACCGAGTAGGCGAATGCCAAATTTCACCAGAGAATGTTTTTGTCTTTCATGAATTGTTAACTTGACAATAAATTCTAAAACAAAGTTGATTTTTTTTTTCTTTGGTCTACTATTTGCCTTGGACATTCATATTCGTTGTGTCTATTTTCTTATTTTATGTCCATTTCAGTGTAAAGAGGCATTGCATTGTTTAAAAATTTCTCCAGGCTCTTGGGGATGGGAGCACTTTGTTGCATTCTCAGCAGCGTACACCCTTTTCACGAGTAGCCTACACATGATGGAGTTTCAAATTCAGAAATTTATTCGACATCAAGTAATTGCATAAGCCCTGGATTATGATCTCTTGTGACAATAAAATGGACATTCAATACTGAAATTTCATCATTATGATAACGATGCAGCCGACCCCATTTAATTGCAATCTGCTTAACAACATTTTCGGTTATTTGCAACATTTCCAGAAAACAAATCTGCTACTATATAATGGAGACATGTTGATGAAGACAAGCCCATTTTCTGGTCGAGACCTTATCGCTGTGTAAAGAACATAAAATCGGGATTTATGAAGGGGCCTCTCTGGGATAGGAGTTTATATCTAACAGTAACAGGAGTACATCGTCACTGAAGGAATGAAAATGCAAATTGTACTTGGCAAAAGGTTTAGATTTTAGTTTAAAAGGCTTAGATAGCTGCAAATACGTTCGCAGACTCAAACTGGGAAGTTTGGGGTGGGGAGGATGGGGCGGAGGTGCCATTCGTGTAAACTGTATGGTTGTTGCTAAATACGTTAGATTGTCGCGTTTACCATGTGACAGATCCAAAATCTGTCTCCTCTCAGTCGCTGGCCAAGTTCTCAAGGTTTGATAGGTCTTGGGACAAATTTCTATGTATCAAAATTTGGAGGATGAGCTAAATGATATAATATATACAGTATCTATGTAAGAATCTTGTATCTTGGTAAGAATTATGGCTCGGGGCTCAAGGCTCCGGACATCTTGATAGAGGTTTTAAAACATACGTTGTCAACAGGGAGAAAAGAAACTGGCATCCTCATACTTGAAAGTTCAGAAAATACACAACCCTACTTCATCGCGTCCTCTCCTTGATGGTACGGTATCTTTGTCGGTCCCATGGAGCTGCGGTACAATGGAGTAACCCATCTTATTGAGAAGATGGTGAGGACATGCAATCTTGTGACTACTGTCATGGCTGAGACTTTTGAGACAATTCTCGTGGAGAACTGTCAAGTGTCATGGGAGCCATGTTTGTGAGCAAACTGGACCCCATGTATATTTATTGTAAATCTCATTCAGTCTTTATAGGCCCATTTTGAATTCTCTTGAAAGCCTCGTCAGGATCTGTAAAGGAGGGAGTGAGCACACACAGTTAGATGCTCATGCAAGGTATGGTAAGGAAAGGAATAGCTCAAAAGACATTTCAAGTCCTTCACTCTTACCCTATATGATCGTCTGTCTGTATTTGTTAATTCACGTACTTTTGTAAAGCGAATTAACTGAATTCTCAGTTTCCATTTTGTACCGGATATTTTGAATGACGTTGATGGTCCTGGCATTTGATAGTACTTCTGTGCACAAATTTTCATTGTACTTCAATGCACCAGCAATGATGGTGATAAATGATGACAGTGATCTTGATAGATGGACAGTGGCGTAGCAAAAAGGGAGGGCTATCAGCTTAGTGGAAAGCCATTTGAGGTCACAGTTCTTGAGCAAAGGGACCGCCAGGGCTCGTTCGCAGCATGCCCCTATAACTATGAGCCTCAGAGCATGCCGTGCCGTTGGTGTTGATGATAATGACAATGATGATGACGATGATTTCGACCGATGATTTATGGAAGCTACCGTTGCTGATGATTTCACAATGTCACTGACATCTTAGTCCTCATTGAAAAATTCTCTGTTTTCCATGGCAGCGGCTAGGGACGGATGAGAATTTGATGACGTCACTCGCGACGGCATCGTGTTCATCGCAGTCACCCATGTTGGCCAGTAAGAAAACATGGGGGAGGCGGTTACGGGCACAACAGGGGGGACCAGCTCCTCCTCCCTCCTGGTTTTGTGTTTGACGTAGGTGAGGAACATGTTCCATATCATAGAAGCCACATTCACATAAAGTACTCGGAACCGGTCGGGAACCAACGTGAAGTTGATGATCTGAGCGGTTGGCCAGAAGATACAGTCAACCTGAAAGGGTCGGTGATGGTGATGAGAAAGAAAGGGGTGAAGTGTGGCGGTGAAAGAAAATAGGGTTCATTACTTTACTTATGTGACTAAATCATGGTTGTTAATGCTAGTGATGACACATCCTGGTTACCAATTGTACTATAAATATATTCCACAGACACAAGAAGAGTAAATGCGCTGGTGACAGCGATGAGGGAAGGTATAGAAATTACAATAGGGGAAGTAATTTTAGTATACCCAATGAGAGACATAATATTATCTCTGATAACCTCCCTTCATTATGTTGCAAGCCGCGCTGTCCTGTAGTGGCAGTTCACACTCGCAATACGAACAGTGGAATTCATGCACATATACAGTAGTGTATAGTATAGTAGATTATGATTTGGTAGTTTCAGGAAGGAATCAGTGAAAGTTGACCTATCCGAGTAATAAAAAACATACTCCCCCTCCCCACAGAGAGAGAGAGAGAGAGAGAGAGAGAGAGAGAGAGATTATGTAGATCATGAGCGAAATTCATTATTGTGGTCATGTAAACAAACATGTCGTTCACGGCCACGTGACAGGCTAAATCGATTGTTTGTGCCAGAAGGCTTATTACCAGTACAACCACATGATCATTAGCCGAACCGGGT
>JAWQUT010000035.1:1037959-1054012 GCA_033807755.1 Ellobium chinense
ATTAAAACTAACTTGGGGAACTCCGGTGTAGTTTTGATGCCAGAGAGAAAGGTCAGGTTAAAGCACTCCAAAGTACAGGAAATGAGAACAACTGACATTTCGTCGCGTCCAAAATGTATAGCAATCATGCCATACAGCCAGCGACCCAGACAAATGAAATCCAAACACGAGGCTAATGAAGTGGGCGATGACAGATGGCCGTGAGAAAATGTCATGGCGACTTCATACAACTTGACATGTGATTTAGACCAGTAGACTAAACTACCACCTGTTCTACAAACATGGCGGAGGGGAGAGAAAAAAAAAAACGACACTGAAACTTGGATGTCTCGCTGAGAATGTCGAACAATTCCATCGAAATTCCACCAAGTCAGTTACGCAAATTTCTGACAAGCGTTGACTTTATAACAAATAGTTTTTTGATTGTTTTTAACAGGAGGTAATGTAGTCTTTAAATTATATAAACTACAACTGGTTGCTAAAAAGGCAAAGCCTTTCAGAAATTAGCGTAACTGGTGGAGCATTCTGCTGGAATTGCCCCGTATGCAATCCATAATAAGATCTACACTGCAGCCTGCTGCTGTTCAGCACTTCTAATCAGGTTGTAAACTCAGCAGACACACAAGTAGGCCTACACTGAACACGTACATGTAAACTGTTTGTTTTTTAACCTTACAGTGAGTGGTAGATGTCAGTCTTCACCTAACAGGGCCCGGGAGATCAGACGACTCCTAAGCAAACCCTTACTGCAAACTTCAGATTATCCTACAGAATTACATGTAAGCAAACACAGGAAGGTCCTAACTTTAATGCGAACATTTCACTTCATTGGGGATTTTCTTGGATAAGATCGAAACCCTTGTCTGAACATCCCCAGCGTAACACGACAGAATTTAAATGCACAAGTAGACTACTGTATATGTACCCCGCCAACAGAAGATAATAGATTTGATGATGAGGCAGATCTTAATGTAAGGGAGGAGTCAAAATGTGAAAAGAAAGGTCCTGAGGCGCTCTGCTTCTGAGTGACAGCTTATATGTCATACACGTTTTACAGTAGTGAAGCTTGAGGACAAGAAGGGAAAAGTGCTGGTCTAACAGTGGTTTCAACAAAATGTACCACTTTTGTCATTGGCTTGGGGTCGTTAGTTAGAGACATATAGTTCTTTTTCTTATCTTTTCGCTCTTAGATCGAAAAAGAAAAAAAAACCAAAACCACCAAAAACAGAAGAGACTAGCGTGAGAATAAACGCACTCGCTCCCAGCATGCCAACTTTCACTTCAATGTTGAAGAGATTATGCGGTGTAAATGGGCCAGTGTAATTATCTAGCAAATGTGCAGTACAGTACATCAGTAGCTTCTCATTATACGGATACAGCGGTTCTCCTGGCAGTAACAGCATTGGCACTGGTAGAAACTTGCACTATCCAAACTGAAGGGAAATACTATGTCGCAACCTGAAAAGCACTTCGATACAGAAAAACACTTCAATAAATTTAATGTAAAGGGTCCACTCACTAGTTATGCTGGCCACCCGGTTAGCATGGGCCAATGTTTCATCATCGGCTTTGTCCTATTGTCAAGAACACGACATGCCCACTGATAACAAGGTCTATCTTAACTGCACTAAGAATTGTGTGGCAAACGTTTGTTATACGTGGAGGTTTTTGGGTTGGGCACTGGTGGTGGGCCAGAGGCAAAATGTCTGAATTATTTGGGAATAGAACAGTAACTCTCTGCGAGAATTCCTCTTGTCACTTCAAGTGTAGGACTCTGAAAGGCACTTAAAATATCGGTTCTCAACGGCTACACCTGTAATGTTTGACTAGATCTTGTATAATGATAGCAAAGAGCACTAATGCTCCTCTCATAATGTATCGTCTTTGGTGTATTTCAACATTCTGAAATCTGCTTTTTCCAGTTGTAAAGTTGAACTGTTGCGCAAGACCAAGTTTTGAAATTCTCGGGACATAAATAAAGGGCACGTTTCACATAACAGACAGATAGACAAGGACCACTTCATTCCTTTGACTTACATTATTTCCATGCACCGTATAACATGCCCCTTTCTACACACCGTATAACATGACTCTTCCCATAATACATATAATCATAGCAACTTCTGAAACTCTTGCACCAGAAATTTTCCAGAAAGCTGTCGACGATTACGCTTGCTTCTATGACAGACGCCGTTAAAATACATGCATGTTTTCATGACAAGAGGACACGGGCCTTACAATATGGTGTTAAAAAAAAGTAGAGGCGACATTAAGAAAATATACATTCCAAACATATTTTTCCTTTCAATCGCAGGGCAAAAAATAAACAGTAAAGGTAAAGCAGTGTGCCGGATGGGCTAAAAAAAACCTTACTTAATTCAGACTTCTCCCAAAGTTAAAATGAAACTGGAATAAAATTCAAGGAACAATACTACTAAATAGACAGAGATAAATCTATGACTGTTGCAAATGTGGTTGATCTATATCAAGATGGGTCCTGTACTTATGCTACAGCAAAAAAAAAAAAAAAAGATTGACATGCCAGAGTTAAATGTAGAGAAGGCGTGCAATAACTGTTAGACATGCATTTATATTAATTTCTAGCTTGATATAATCATGGCAGCTGGATAAATGAAATTCGCAGCATCAGCAGGCAATACTGTATTCACCTGTGTGCCAAAGTTGAACTCCACACGATCTGATGCTATTACACTTTGAAATTAAGTAAACTTTGGTCTCTTTCTGCCCAAACATGTTTTCAGGCCACAGGAGCAAACAATAAAACACTTCAATACAAACGACAGGGGTCCCATTACAATAGCAGCTAAATATAAACAAACTCCTCAAATGCTGAGCAACACAGAGAGGGAAATGTATGAAAAAGCATACGTTTTCTTTTCTGTCTGGCAGTACTGATTTGTTACAATAAAATATTGAAGTTCAAGAAGCCCATGAACTGAAAAATGCCTTTTCTTCTATCATAAATCTTGATACCCCACTTAATGCCACTTTTTTTTGTGTAGAACTACCTTCATTAAAGGGGAATAAAGAAGCCCAGGAATGTATATTAAAGAAACTAAAAAACAACTTTTGCTTCCATATTATGCAAGTCAGGGACGAGAGACATTATCCTATGAAATGCTTTTTTGCTTGAGTTAGGATTTTACAGCGTCTCAGCACAATTACAGTTATACTGCACCCTTCTGGTTGTAAGACTAAATTTTTGGGTGAAATTTTTAAACTAGTTTTGCCGGTACAACATATGAGCAGTAAAGGCTGGAAATGTCAAAAAACAATAAGAAGACTGACCAATGTGCTCCATCATCCTATTTGCAATTTCAAGCAGATAAACAAGGGTAGAGAATGTTGCACAGTAGAGAGCCAGTGTGCCACTAGAGCAATGCCACAAAATAGTAGAAAAAAAAATCTATCCTCTGAAACACAATTTCACAGACCTAGAAATACACATGTACAACTGAATCAGTTTTAACTGCAACACCCAACATGCTTTACATATTATTATATACATTACATGGATATATATACTCTCCATATCGAGGGCTGAGAGCAACGCCTGGATATCTCCACTTTATGCCAAACTTGATATTATGACCTTTCATTTAAGCACTAATCGTCCTTAACCTGCTGACGGAATATCAAGCACTCCTGACGCACGATTACCTCAGAACACAAGGTCAATAAATGGATATTTGAGATATAAATCGAGTTTATTCTAATCTTTTAAACTCGATTTTCTGAAAACTACTCAAAGTGGACATATCCACTTCTTGCTCTCAGCCCTCGATATATAAATGCACCGAAGAACTGCTGGCTCCAGCTAATTGCAGCTATCATAGAAACCAATGCCCTCAAACCTCATCCACACAAATTCCTTCTCTATTCCTTGCAAAGCTCTCTTCCTTGGCAATATATCTATAAATTTGACCCCCGCATCAACTTCCTATCTGCTGCGCTTCTACTGTTACTGTATAGCTGCATTTTAAGCCCAGCTGATTTTTTTGAGCATATCTTGGGAGACAACAAAGTCAGTGGACTGGCAGATACAAATTTAGCAATAACATAAGTCAAAGGCTGAAAACTTACATTCACCAAAGATGAAAAAAAAAAAGCAGACAGATAGCAACAGAGCAGAAATATTGACATATTGCAGTCACATAATATTATCAACAGAATCATGATACATTTGAGACAGGTCACATATTGAAAGCTTGAAATACAGTATAAGGATCTTTCTGAATGTACTACAATTGCCTACACTGCATGCGTTATTTGGGCACCCCCAAAAAACAGGACAATGAAATCATGTAATGTCAAAGCAACAAAAAAATTATGATTGCAGAAACATGCAGACAAACTGGCTGCAGGCAGTAGGGGTAAATCACAAAAGTGATGTGTCCTTTTTCATTCAGGCGCTCAGTTTTGGCACGAGAAAACCAATCCACCATGACATACTGTGTAATGAAAAGGTTATGCATTAATGATGCGACTGACCTTCCCTGTTACTATTTCTGTCACCGTGACTGACCTTTACCAAATTCTTTCGGAATCAGCAAGCCACGGAAAACAATCCAGTATTTGCCACAGCCTGAGAGTGTAGCTTGAAACTGTGAAAGGCAGAGTAATGCTTATAGTTATTGGTAAACAAGTATTGCGATTGGAAAGCAGAGCTGTGAAGTGAATAAAAAGTGGCCAAAAAAAAAAAGAAAAGCTTTCCACTTGTCTAAAGTAGGCATGCTGGCCTATTACAGTCATGAGGAAAGCTTTGTACCCTATAATCACCATAACTCCTGTCTAATGCAGCCTGCACCCATGAAAACAGCAATAAAGGGGTTTATGTACAAGCAGTGCTTATGCTATGACCTTTGATGAACAACCTGCCAAACAAGTCTAACACTTTAAACTGTCTATCCTCTAGGCAAGCATATATATTAAGCAAAATAACCCAGAACAGGCACATAAAACAAAAGGGCAGGCACCAGCTATTATGGTTTCAAGAAGTCCATGTATACAGAGTCTTTATATTTAAAAAAAAATAAGACTTGCATCAATCATATTCAGTCATCCTATGGGGTAACATTTCATGAAAATGACAGATTTAGAAGAAATTTGCTAAAAAAAATAACACATATTTCAATGACCTAAATAAATAGCCCCAAAACTGCTTGAGAAGAGAAAACATGCTGTAAACAGGCATAGGCCTTGAGACCTTAGGACATAATTTCTTGTTCTATCTGCATACATTTTGTGTATGCACATTACGGTCCAGGGAGCTAAAATTACCAGATCCTTACAACCATGAACCAACAATACCAACACCAACAAATTACTGTGGCAAACCTACTTCTACCTTGGCCACTGCAGTGACAGAATAACTTAAAAAAAAAAAAAGCATAAGCTATATACTGTATTGTTTAAACCAATACATTGCTGGCAGCCCATCTGGGAACTCACTTATGGACACATTGAAAGAAATGAAAAGTAGTTCTCAGATTAAAATAGTTAAAAATTAAAAAGAAAAAAAAAAGTTGAAAGGGGAATTCTGTGGGTCATTTCTTTACTGTACATCTTTAAAGCTTGGTCTAATACTCATGCTTACATTCTGGTAAACAGATAAAGTCTAAATACTGGCGTAACAGAAATTGATCTTAACAGAATCTTACTCATCCATGGAGATCAGAAGATTCACAGCTCATTAAAAATTACAATGGAAACTTGCATGATGGTGTCTTTAAAAAGCAATTTTCATACTTTCGCCCTGCACTTAAATTAGACTAGATATATGATCTCCACATAGAAGGCTATGGCTACTAAACACCTGAAAATCAGCAGAGGTATCTTGTCTCAAACACTCAGCTGGAACATTCTTCTGGGCATGGATTTTTATCATCTAATAAGAGGACAACAGTATCTAAATGAAAAACAACTGGAATTAACATAAAGGGAGACTGTTGGGTTAGGGGGTGTTGAGGAAAGGGCTTGACTATCACCTCTAGGAGAGAGACTGTAATTTAAATGGAAAAAAAAAAGTTGTTTGGTGCTTGCAGTACCATACTCGTCAGGCAAGTCCCACTTTGTGGACCTAGGAAGAAGGTGTGACTGTTAATCTGGGGATACTTTGCATACTTTTTTTCAGTGACAAAACCTCAAATACTGCATAGAACTATGTACAATAACCCTCAACAAAAGCATACTATACACTTCAACCAGCAAGCTAAAGTAAAACATCCTGTGGTAAAGCCAGGTTAAATATTCAATTGTACGCTAAAAAAACCAGTGTGACCATAGTGAAAGAAACTACCACAAACAGATTTATTATCTGAAGCACAAGAAACGCACTATAAATATGGCATTACCTGCTCAAACTTCAAGAGCATAAAAAGCAACAAGGACATTAAAACAGGAAGCAATGATACAGTAAAGGTCAACAACTGAGACATGATTAAGTGTCCAGACATGTATTTCTGTCACATAGATACAGGGCAGTGATGGCAAGGAGAGGATTGGGATTGAAGAATATTTGTCTTGCAGCCAGACAAAATGAGGCTAAGTTGTTTTTTGACTGCATCAAGAAATTGGTATGATATGAATGTCTAATGTGTACTTTCATCGAGGGAAAAAGAAGTTTACAGCTACCGTTATTCTGGTTTGAGATACAGCCATTCGAAGTGGCTGAGGTCACCTCTTTGAAATGGAAAAAATTGTGAGAAAATTGTAATTCATGAACAACATTTCACATAAAAGGCATCTAATTTGCCTCACTAGCTTTCAAATTTTTCTACATTTACTATTTATTCGCTAGTAACATCAAGTCTTGTGTAGGGAGATGATTTTATCCCTTGATTTCTGTAAGAAACAAAAATTCGATATTGGCTGGCCCAAACATGATGAACCTTCAGTTTGATATTTGACTTTCCAGTTTAGCAACATAAGTCTCATTTTGCCTGGCTGCAAGACCTCCATACTTTTGTCACTCTCTTGAAGTGTCCATGTTATTAACAAAGTTTGCTGCCAAGGAGTGATGGGCAATGATGCATGCAGTTCAGGAACAAAAGCAATGATGGAGTAATCCATATGTGTAACAACAGGCATACAAGAAAAGAGGGGAAACATTATGGGTGAGATTCACAACCAAGCTGTGCTCCAAAAATTCTATAACTGAGTGAGTAAGCAAGCAACTAAGTAAATGAAAAAGCATAAAGCATATGCTCCAATGGCTAATCTTAAAGGAGTAACTCTTGAAGACTGTAGCAGTTATTAAATTTAATTGCACTGGAATAATATTTTATTGGTAAGCTTGTCAAAATCGATGAAAATAATAGTACCTGAAGCACAGCTCTAGAGTATAGTTTGTGTTTCTGTACTTCTTGTGATTTTAATAAAGACATTAAGTGAGCCTTGCTGACTAAGACTATAGTCAACTTGTGAGGTTTAACATGGTTAATCAAACATCAAATGCACCTCTGTGTGTGAGCATTACATGCAAGAACTGGTGTTCATAAAAACTTTTGAACTAATAAAGTAAGCTGCATCATTCTGATAGCTAAAAAAAGGCCACCCATCTCCNGTTGCAGGAACAAACAGAGAAATTATCTAGAATTAACAGCCAGACTAAAATAACATCAGCAAACTAGTGACAACAAATTAACAACAAAGCAGTAGCCCAAAATCTCATACAGCTGGAGTTTAACTCCACCTTATCAAATATTAGGCATACAATAAAAGCTGTTAATTTATCAGCAAGGGGTTGATTATCTTGCAGGCAGACAGCTATCTGATAGCTTAGCCACTGTGAGAGGGATAAATTCTTTAACCACTCCATCCTCTACATGACATGACAGAATGCAATCTGTATAACCCTTCTATCTTATCTCTGGGGAACACACAAAGAGGTTATAATACTATTAATATTATAACGTCTTTGGGAACAGATCTGTATAATCCTTCCCTGCTGCACAGCTAAACAAGAAGACCAATATGATTATGAAATGTTTCATGTGGACATTCTTGCTGCAATGCTCCAATAAATGCCACTGCCGGCTTGTAAGCTTTGTGTTTCTTTTCTCCAGTCAGTAATGATGGCCAAGCTGTATAACTGACTGTGTGTTTGCAACTTTTGAACTGCTGGCATTTTTAACCTTAGGGGTTTCAAATTTTTTTTAGAAAATACTGTACATTCAAACACATTTATTATGAAGATGCTTGATATGAACCTAAAGACATTATATTAGTTCTTGACATTTTCTAATATGCTTATTATGAAATGTGTCTAGCATTAATAAAAAAAAATCCATTCCCATTATAAAACTTTTCTAAATAAACTGTACACTGCCAACCCATTTAAAAAATACGGCCAAACCACAGTCTTTCTTATCTGTAAGAAATCAGCCTCCTGTGCAGATGACCCTCAAACTAAACTCAACTTACTCAAAGCATGGTCAGACCAATAGGTGCTCTTCATTATTAACTAAGAAAATCTTCATTCTTCACATTGAAGTTGCCATATTATAAACTAGAACATGGCGGTCCACCTTTAATTTTCCTTAACATGGATAATCCAGAAGATGCCTCACATGAAATGATTTAGCCAATCCTGTGGATTTTGTATGAAGTGTGTTTAAGTGTATTATTACAGAATACTGGAAAGACATTCTTTTGACTTGCATGTCAGTCTTGGGAGGAAGTGTTACATCAAACAGTTGACCTGAGATAAAATGGTTGCTTTATCTTGACAAAGAAATGTCTGGAATTTCATGAGCGAGCTGCTCTGATTTCTGATGTAATGACTGGATTTTAAATGCACAAACACACAGAAATTAACTGACCCAGGTGGTACCTTTAGATTACATCATCACGATAATCCCCGAAGCTGAATAGTGGCTTGTATAGATAAGTTTAACAGTGTTAAAGATTTTCTAATATTATGACACTGGAATTAACGATCACACTGCAAATATCAAGTCACTCTTTAATAACAAAAACTATCACCCAAGTATACACTCACACAACACTTGTCAAGTAACATCTCAAAAATCATATGGAGTGAAAAAAATTAAACAACAATCAATATCAACCAACATATGATAAAATTAAAATGCATCATAAAAGAATCTCGTTTCAATCAAAATTTAAAAAAAAATAAAAGATCAGGTATACCAGGAACAATCTCTCCGAATTGAAGATCTTCAAGACTGGTGTAGTACAACTTATTAATTGCATTATGTTTGTGCCATTTCATGAAATTCACAACAATTTCTCATAGTGACTGAATTTGTCTCCCTGAGTAAAATTTTCAAATTATTTCCCTGACTGTATTGTCAGCATGATCCAACAGACCTTTAACATACTCTGGAAACCATATGGGTTACCAGGATGTTCCATCACAATGATGATGTCATGGGCTAACAAGCAAAGTCTTCTCATCAAAAAGAATGTTTTCAGGGTGAAAGTGCATCACTGCCCAGAAGTCTGGTAATATACCCAAAAGATCAGAATTTCACATGTAACATCACCCAAATAATAAAGGTATGCACCAATGTGATATTACAGCTGAAAATCTTTCTGAATGGGCACTACATTACAGTGTTGGTATAGCTAGGCAGGATCACACCAACTAACAAATCAAGTAGTGTCAATACATAAAACAGGTATATCATTTCAACTTTCTTTAGGGAACAAAAATGTTCTACCATTCCTGGTATGGAAACTCATCACAAAGCTTTTATCCATGTAACATGATTCCTTCAAGTCACATAATTAACAGTATTTCATCACATGAATTTAAACTGTTTTAAAACAACAAGGAAGAACCAAATCAAAGGTAAACTTTAAAGGAATACTATGCAATTACGTCACTCGTGACTCTTTCACTACTTTCAGTATGCAGTACTAATTAATGTCATTGGTAACCCATTAACAGATGGGTGAGATTCTTGTCATGCCTAATCTCTTGATTTAATAACACCAGTTTTATAATTAGTAAAACACATAAAAATGTGTATAAATCAAAGCAAAAGAATGAATTTCACCTAAACATTACAGCAGATTTGCTTTCAAATTAAGAAACGTGATACTATGGAGATGAGACTTCTGCCAGACAAAAAATCAATATCAGTGACAGAGCTACAAGTTACACAAAATGGAGATCTATGCAAGGACTCATCTCTTCGGTATTATAATAGTATTTCTAAGAACAGTGTCTGACGCTATTAATTACTATGAAGTCTTAATCTGTGGAAATTCCTGTAAGTGGCTACAGAGAAAACTATCTATATAGTCTCAAAATGACCAAATTTATAGTTTATGGAGTGTAGATAGTAGTATTCACAATCATATACAATCTCATGGCAGGAGGACTTTGTCTTTGCAGAGGACTAAGTGACAACCACTCTGCAAGCATGTAATCTGAAATAGTCTACTGACAATCTTAACTATGATTTTTACTCGATGGCAGAATGTTTTTTTTTTTTTTGAAACATACTAAATCAGGATTGCTACTGATTCCAGGGAGTGTATTTGTTAACGATTTTCTTGCAACTAAAATGTAACGAAATCTATCATACGGTAACTTATTGTTGCCTAGTAAATTTGTAAAATCTAGTTCCAAACAAAAGTATAAACCACCAATCCAGTTTTTCTAAAATAGTTAATAATCTTTTAAAATATTCCATTATTTTGTTGCCATTAGAGCTAGCTAGCTGTTTTTGCTGCTTCCAGGTACATTCAACTCTGCAAAAGGAATTGTGATTATTCCAGTGATGCTTATTTATCGTTATGAGGAAATAGTTGAAATTTGATTGCACTTATATTTTCCAAACATAAAAACACCAACATTTAGATGATTTCTATGATTCCCTTTCAAGAATGGTAGCTATCCTAGTAAATGTGCCCTCTGCTTTCATGCAAATTTTCCTATTCTTAAGGATGTTTATGATAAGCAGGGTCATCTGTAAATACCAAAGGAGATGGAAGAAAAACATGCCTACAAGACTGAAGGAACACTTCCAGTAGTTACACAATGAAAGAATCTCTACCACTCAGCCAACATTCAGTATCATGCAATAAAGTGTTATTAATTAATGCCCTCCAACTCTTTTTAGTTTTGCACTCAAGTTTACAATGTCCTACATGCCAATCTCCTAATAATTCAACAGTGAAATTAGCATATCAGAGTTCTCTAACATCTAATAAAACTATTAACTATCAAGGCAAGCTTAGGAGGGAAAGATCTCACTGGAAAGAAGAAGTGGGCAGTATGGAGACTGAAAACAGAAAGAGAAAAAAATGCAGCTGACTTTGTAATACGTTAAAATGACAGAATGCACATGCTACAAATCAGAAAAAAACATTTACACCCACTATCACTGACTGGACAGGTATTTGATGGTGTGACATGATTTACGTTTCAAAAGTGAGTTATACCTTAGACTGTCCCTGGGCATGCCCATAAATCACACACAGAACTGATATCATCCTCAAAACGCATTGTGGCAAATCCATTCTGAAGCTATAAAAATGTGTTGCATTGATTGCTTTTAAGGCCTTAAGACCAGGCACAAAAACTTGGTACTAGATGAGCCAAGTAATCAGTCTATAAACTGTGACAACACTTAACAATAACATGAATAAACGAAATATGCTGATGAAAAGCAGTGTGAGCAAAAGAATCTCATTCTTGGAAGAAGAGTCAATGACTGAGTTTTTGGGAAGAGGTAATGATGGTGAAAAGGTGATTTTATGTAGTCATGATGACATGCTTTTGACTGTGATGGTATGTTTAATTAATTACTCAAATGTGATAAAATATGCTTGCACACATAACTGAAGTATATAAAGTGACTGGAAACTCTCTTCTGTATTCAACTCAACTGGAGAACCTTTTGTCTACAGCAAAGTATGACTGATTGACTCGACTACAGAACCGCAATCAACTTCACTACCCTAAGCACATTATTAAAAAACTGATGCTACCCTTTCTGGAAAAGATTTTCTCACTCTTGATGCTGAGGTACAGAATAAACTCTTTTCACAGAGAGATAATATGTAATTGCACAACAGTTTCAATGTCACTCACTGGTGGTTCATGCCTCATTTTGATACAACACTTGCCTACCCAAACTCATCTAGCATACCAACTTCATCTTTTAAAGTCAAACCCTGAGATTTCACAACAGAAGTCTTACATCATGCAATGATGAACTCACACATAAAGAAATGCACACATATGAGTAACACAACTGAACACAATCAGGTTTAAGTAATTCATCTATCAAAACATAAACACAAACAGCAAAGGTACACATAAAGCTGTCATGGATGATGGCCTCACATTTTGGGAAATATTTTAGTTTTTGTCTTGTGTTCCCGAGTTTTTGGACAAATCCCAGAACCCTGACATATGACAGTATTAATCCTAGATGAACTTTTCAAAATCACATAGACTGCCTGGCATAACTATATGACAGATCTTAATGTCACTATGAAAGGCAAAACTGGAGTATGTTTTCACATTGTTTTCACATTCATACAACCTTGGGCGAATTTGTAAAATACTGGTAGGGAATATACCCATTCTTATGAATGCTGCTTTGGCAATGGAGTATTTATGACTGCACAAGATGTTGTGGAGGGCAGGAAAATGTGACTGGACTGGAGGACTTCATAGGTTTAAGAGACCTTAGTGATGAACACATGGTCACTTGCATTCTCAGGCTCAGGCATGGAAATTGATGGTCCAGCACATAAACTGTGTTGGGAATAAAGCTCACCAAGCTTGCTGCAGTAGATGAGTTGCATAGGGTTGAGACACTGGAACGTGCTAAAGGAAAGAAGGACAGAAATATTTAAAACAATCAATTTTGGTCTGCACATGAAAGCTAGGAGGCTTGATGTATACAGAAAAGGCAAGGAGATGAATAGGCGTTATGATGTACTGGACAGCTTTACACTCATTTCACACCATGACAAAGCTGCAAGCAACATGAATGTTTTGACAAAGTTGCTAAACTTAGCTATAAGGTATCTCTCTATATGTGTTGTTGCCGTAGCAGGCATCAATCAACATGTGAACGGTGATATCATTAAATCATCTTCACAACAATATAACACATTGAATGTCTTGGGAAGCATGATGTCTTTCTCAGCAACAAAGCAATCAGAGACTTCAACTTGAAAGGAGCCATTTATGACAGACAGACCACTTGTCATACTTGAATTGGCACAGGTTCAATACATATTGAACTGGATTTTGATATTCAAAGGTGCATTATGAGATCTGGAGAAAACACTGGGCCACTGATCCCTTAGCAACAGCCACTTCTAATTTGATTTTGAAACCTGGGACCAAGACAAATGCTTGAATAACTGGAGAATCCCACTGGAGAAAGATTTCTTAATTTATTCTCTCTACCCAAATAAAGCTAACTGAAACAAGGAGTGTCTGTAATGGATTAAATGGAGACCACCTCAACAAGGAAAGAAAAAAGGAGAGTCATTAACTCCACCAGCCTTAAGTAAAATTAAAATAAAAGATTCAATATTCAACTTACCAACTTCTTGAGCAAACAAGTGTGAATCCTCACGGAAGCCCTAGCTCCAAGTTGTGATGGCTGAATGCTTGCAACCACCACTTCTAGAATCCAATGCCTTCTGCATCATCTCTGCTTGCTGCCCTGATTTAACATCATGTACCATAAACACATACAGAAAGTTACACACGCTGAGGCCACTGGAACTGAGCACGAATCTATTACTACTGACAGGATGCACCCCGAGTTGGGCCATCACAATACCAACATATGCATCCTCATTTGCTATGGGGGTGAGAAACATGCTTTCTGACACCAACTGCTTGGCAACATCGGTGGATAGTATGTAACCAATTCCACTGGCATATGGTGGGTAAAAGTCACTGGCAAACTCCTCATACCCCACTGACCACCTCTTGTTTTCTCCTCGTATTACCTTCAGTTTGCTTCTGTCAGTCACAACTCTCCCAGCATACAGATCACTTGTCTTGTCATTGTACTTAAGGAGAAACTCATGTAGCAGTCCAGTATTAACAAAACAGTCGTCATCAGTTTTTACCACATACGAGCTTGGGCAATGATTAACACTCCAGTTGAAGCCATGGATGACTTTGAGCGTTAGATTGCGATAAGAATCTAAGTAGTTCCCCAAAAGCATGTCACTATATTGTGCTTTCTCTTTTCTAAGTTTTAAATTTTGCTCTTCACTTGTTGATGCTCCCACCAGGAATATGCAATGCCAGGCATGGTCTGAAGTTTCAGGGAAATTTTTTGGATTACACCAGTTTTCACGGATTTCTTTCCTCCGATCGGTATGATCTGGTGAAGAAGTGATCAATACACGGAATACTGTCTGCCACTTACACTGAGGCAGAGTTTCTTTATGGTGGTAGTAAATACTAGAATTCCACACCACCTTTCGGTGACTTTCCTCAGCAGTGTCAATGTGGCTCTCCCATTCAGGAACCTTAAAGTGACCTTTGTTGTTGATTTTCAACCTGCCCTGCAATTTTACTTTCCGATAGACCCCGGGGGGATCAAGCAAAGACGGGTGAAGCTGTTTGTCCACATAAGCCAGCAGGATGGTGTAGATGATGAGGAAGAGTAGGCAAATCACCACACATGTCCAGATGCTGACCCTTAAAATAACCCTTGTGGCCTGGCGTGTCAGTCCGGCTGGGTGCCTACCATTCATCACATTGACACTGACAAAAACTCGTGATGGTGGAGATTTGGGCCGCAGCCCTAACACCTGGCACAATCTCTTGAGACTGACCATTGTAGCAATGGTCATCTCCTTGTATGGGCTTGGATTGGTGCCATTTCTGGGAATACACAAGAGACAAAATGAATCTATTGTCTTTAACAAAGACAGTGTTTAAGAATGTGAAATATAAGTTTATAACATAATTAATGCTGAACAAATGTACAAAAATCCTATATATCTATACATAATTTGTTGCTTTCTATTATTGCTACCTTTCTTCAGTGATGGTCTCCATTTCGTAATCTGGACAAGTAAGAGAACATGTGTAAGACAATACCCAAAGCAGAACTTGCCAAAATACAATTGAAAATAAAATACCCTTGATCTCAAGAGTCAAATTACCCACTACTCCCTGTTATCTAAATTTATCTCAGGACTTTGTCATCTTGCAATTTCCAATGGCTTCCTGGAGTCCAGGAATGTTTTACATAAAATTTTCTGAACCATCTGTGACTGTATCACTAAATTCAAATAATAATAAAATTCTCTGAAGAATGGCATGCCTGGAATCTAAAGCCATGTATTATTTTATCCATTTTTCTCATTTTTTGAGGGCAAGGTACTCAGACAATTATTCATTGCAACTGAACCCTAGTGATAACATAATTACCTTGTGAACAAACATATTGATCCATGTTATCCATGGACTGCTGTAATCATTTCCTTGAATATGACAAGGCATATGACAGGATTGGAGCAATTTATTAGGGACATGCTTTACTTTCAGGGCTCCCCTGTCTATGACAACAATGTGACAAAGCCTGAACATAGTGTTTCCATCAGATTTCAACACAGCCGTAAAAATCTGAACCAGGAAACGCACACAGCACTTTAATTTATAATATCTAAAAAAAACAAAACTAAACACCTTTATGGCTTAATTCTGTCTCTAACTAATACTTAATGGTCCACACCAGCAGTGCACTTTTGGCAGAAACTTAGAGACTCCTGTATAAGTTTGGAAATTTCAATAACTTAATTACTTAAGAAATATTTTTTTTTTGGTTTTGTTTCATGCCTCGAAAATTTATTTCTTCACTGATTGTGTTCAAATTTGAGTCACAAAATGGATGCAGATTTTGCAATATCCTTTACTTATTGCTTTTGAACACAATTTTTTTGCATTCAGTATTGTTTAGTGCAAAAGCTAATTATATGGAGAAAACTCAGTATCACATTTTCTTTGATATAGTGTAGTCTAACTGTAGACTTAGGCCTGAACTTTAAGAATGAGAAAGTTGC